>PYUH01000113.1:579584-692369 GCA_016808085.1 Suaeda aralocaspica | reverse complement strand
AGCAATGGTCTTTTTCTCTACACCAGAAAATGCTCCCAATCCCTAAACTGCTTGCATCTGTTTTAACTTCAAAAGGTTTGAAACATCAGGCAAAGCATGAATAGGTGTGTGCATAACAAATCTTTGATTTTTTTGAAGGCCTTATACGCCTCTTTGTTACACTCAAATTTTGTCTTCTTGAGCATTAATCATAGGAGCAATAATGTGAGAAGTTTTTGACAAAAACTTTTGTAGAGGAAGGCTCAATCCATGGAAAAAACGCACTTTTAGTCAGTGGGGTGCCATGATTTTATTGCTTCAACTTAGATTGATCAACTGAAACCCCATCTTTGACCACATAACCCAGAACGTACATACGCATGGTACACTTACTCAACTCCAACATTGATCTAATAACAGTCTTTAAACTATCAATTCCATACAATTATTGTGTTCCTAGTTTAAAAGCCGTAGATGCCAAATGATCTCCATTGTGTCTATAAACAGTATATATCTAAGTACACAACAACAAATTAACCAGATAATAAGGTTTAAAAACTTCGTTCATGAGCCTCATGAAGGGGACTAGGTGTGTTGGTGAGTGTAACGCGATGACTAACCACTATAGAGACACGATTTAGTTTTGAAAGTTTCCATCATCCCCTTCCTCATGCGTATCTGATGATGCCCACTCTTAAATCAATTTGGAAAAACACCGGAGCCAATAATTAATCCAATTGTTGGGATCGTCCAACCTAGGAATTGGGAACTTGTACTTGATTGTGATGTTGATAGCTCTAGAATCAATGCACATGCGCCAGGATCCGTCTTTCTTAGTAAACAATCAGTGTTTGTATATGCACAAGGACTTCATGCCCTCCCTAACGTATCATCTCTGCATTAATCTCATTTGCCTTTGATTTCCTTAATCTCCTCAGGATTGCATCTATATGCTGGTTTATTACGGATCTGAGCACCTGGAATAATGTCAATCTGGTTCAAATGCCCCTATTCGGAGGCCAAACTGGTGGCCAAATCTGTGGAAATACATCCTCAAATTCACTCAATAGGTGGTGAACAAGATGATTTAAACTCTCATCTTTGGTCCATAGAAGGAAACACTTGCTGGTAATCAGATAATTCTCTCCAACATCTTAGGAATTGATAAGAACAGTATTTTATTCTCCAATTCAATTGCTCCAGTCTGCCGCAACTTTAAAGGTTTCAAAGCAATAGTGCTGTTGGTTTCCTGTTTTCTAATGATGAAAACATGATTTCCCATCATACATCACAAATCTATCAAATTGGCAGGGGGCTACCAGCCATATACTGAAAGCATCCATTGGACAAGCAACACATTTACGAATCCTCAAACGACCAATTTGAAATGACCAGGTCTGCTTGTTTCTGTTGAATCACTGGTATTGCTGACCAATGTCACTTGTAAGGATTGAGGATGAGTGTATGGGGTGATTCAACTTTAAATCAATTGAGTAGACCCACATTAACAGTGCCACTATCATTATCACGTCCCCACAACTGCCCTTACATACCCCTGGTCCGAAAATTTTATCCCTCTAGTTCTCTAAATGGCGCTAGGTTGTAGACTAAAAACCCTCCTGGGGACCAAAGCGACCCTATGTTCCGCCTCTACTTCTCCAGTCATTCTACTTTGTTTCCTGGAATCAGTATTTTTGTCCTCCCTCTTCAAGAAGAAGACTAAGTAAGGCATCCTCAATTTCCTTGTCCCTGACAGTATTACCCTAGAGTTTGGGCAATGACTTTGTAGGTCTACAACTGCCTTGACACTTAAAACACGCTTTTGTCCCAGGATTGACATGGTTTGACTGGAGTGATTGCCCTTATCATTATCGTATGAAGGTTAGCACTAACTGGTTGAAATACATCACTTCTTTCTGGATTCATAGGATTTAAAGAATGCTTTTTGGCTTGCTTTGAATTCCCATGTTTTCAACTCTAAGTGCCACTTTGCAGATTCATCATAAGTCCAGTAGGGTTGCAATTCCACTTTCTCCAATGGATTCATCCAACTGCTACAAATCGAGCAAACTTGTGATCACCAATATCATCAAGTTTCAAAAGCATTGATATACTCTTCAACACTCTTTGCCAGTTTTAAAGGGTGGCATCTTGTAGAAAATATTCTGCTCATATTCATGTGGTACAAATTTCTCATCAATTCTGAACGAATATCAATGAGCAAAAACTTCGGGGTTTGGGTTGATGGAAGGTGGAAAACAAGATGCAACCATGGGGGAGTTAGGGTTATGGAGACACAAGGCTCCTAGGGGTTGGCTAGGGGGATTTTTACGTGTGCATGGAAACATGTACAAGTTTTTTCAACGTAGATCAAGCAGCATAAGTTGTAGTTTAGGAGTGTTGAGCTATATGGGTTTCTTCCCACGTCAATTGATAGGGTTTACCATATGGTGTTTTGGTGATATTCTTGGTTAGTTTAGAGTATGGTTGATGGAATCAAGCATGGGAAACACAGAATTGAAGGTTCTTGAAATAAAGATTGAAGCTTAAAGGGTTTCTTGAAGTTCTTGAAATCGGAAGTCCAACAAAAATCACGAGAAACATAGCGAGTTATATGGCGGGATTTTGAAAGATTTTTGAAGATTTGGGAAACGGTGTCAAGGTGATTTCGTGGTTGTGTGACTTGGTCAACTTGAGTTAGTTTTTCGGAAAATATGGTCCTAGATTTGATTCTAAAATATCTAAGATTTAGACTAGAAATCAGATTACAAAAATATATGGTGCAAAGATGTATCGGTTTTGTGGAGATATTTTGTTATCCTAATCTTAGTTTGTTATACCATATATCTAAGGTAGTTAGGATTTGTTTTAGTACTCGAATATTGTGTGGTTTGTTAGCTATAAATGGATGTAAAATACATCAATAAAATTCAGATTAGATTGATTGAAAAACACTTTGTTTTCGGTTTTATGTTTCACGAAGTAAAACAAAATTTGAGGATTTCTTGTGAGGAATTCGATGGAGTGAGTGGTGCTTTAAGCTTTATCCACGTGAGGATCGTTCTTAGGATTTGAGGGTGCTTTGCTTAATCAAATTCTATCAATTATTCGCCTTAGAAGTCAGATTTGTGGTGCTTGCTTTATCAAATTTGAAGTCTAAGTTATCTTGTGTGAGTGCGTTTGTTTATAAACAAAATTACCTCAACTTTGTGCTCCGTGAGAGATCTTGTTCAATCTCAAGTGCAATACAATTCTCATGGCTCACGAAGTGGAGACGAAACATCCACAATAAGGATTCACGAAAGGTTTGAGCTTGGCTCAGAAAAGAGCTACGTATGCAAGGGGAGATTGACGAGTTAAAGGCTGTTTAGATGAAGTCCTAACCATCTGGCTTTACCAAGAAAACTCCTACTAAATCTAAACAAGGGGATGGCTTCATCATCAAGTTCAAGTGAGCAGAAAGTGTGAGGAGTTGTACGTAAACCAAAAAGGGAACTCATCAAATTCTAGTGACGATGAGGAACCAAGATAAGGCATAAACGTAAGGGGAAGATGAGGGAGATGATCGAAATCTTAACTCGAAATCCTGAGTTTAATGGAGGTATGGATCCTGAAAATTTTAGATTGGCTTGTAGAGTGTTGAAAGGATTTTTCGTTACAAAGAATATGATGATGCATAAGTCTAAAGTTGGGGAGTTCAAACTCACTTCCTATGCAGTCTATGGTGAAGGGGTTGCAAAAGAAGAGAGGAAGGAAGGTAGGTCGAAAATATCCTCATGGTCTAAGTAAAAGAAGGAGATGAGGAAACGTTTTGTTCCTCAAGATTTCGAACAAAAATAATTTCATCAAGATGCAACATTGAAACAAGATAGAAAACGGTGATGAATACATTGTGGAGTTCGAAAAATTGATAATGGTTTGTGATTAGAAGAGAAAGAGGACACAAGTGGCTCGTTTTGTGGCTGGTCAGATGACAACATAAGGGAGAAGGTCGAATTAACAACCTTATTGGACTTTGATGAAGTTTGTAGAGGGCAGCAAGGGTTGAGACAGCAAGTTGCACGAAAGCCAAAGACATACGTCAAAAACTACGAATCTAAGGAAAACGTGATTACTTTTCCTCAAAAATAAAATTGATAAGGTATTAAACACCCTTCATCAAGGAAAAGAGTTCAACTTCAAAGCCCAAGTAGTGATTCACGCATTGTTTGTTTCAAGTGTAAAGGGCAAGGTCACATTCAAGAGATGTCCTCACTGCTAGGGTCAAACAACTCGAAATTGGTAGATGGGGAAGCCTGAGAAGAGGAGGAGATGTATGGGATGAGGGAGAGGAAAAGAGTATGCCAAATATGAAAATATGGAGGAAGAAACGGAGGAAGTCCAACCAGAAAACACAAGGCCAATCCTGGTGTTAGTAGGGTATACATCTCAAAGTGCACAACCTTTGGAGAGTCAAAGAGACAAAATTTCTCAAGAGTGTAATGTTCAAGGCAAGCTTTGTGATGTGATATAGATACGGGAAGTTGCACAAAGGCTCTACATGTTGGTAGAAAAGCTTGAAATTCTACGAAGGTACATCCTCAAACAATACAAGCTACATTGGCTTAGCAACACAAGCGATGTTAAGGTAAACAAACACAGCTTGATTGCTTTAAATTGGCAAATTTGAGGTCAATACTTTGGCTTTGTCCTGGATGCTGTATATACTATGGGTGACCTGCTTCCGTTTGTGAGTTTAATGGGAGAAAAAATCTATATTGGGCGCAAGAATCCCAATGAGAAAGTCATATGCATGAACCGTTATGATTTCTAAACCTAAGATAAGCATGGGTAATTCTATAGTGTTTTGTTGGTGGGTGGAAAGGAGTTAGAAGGAGATGAAAACAAGTTCTATGTCTTATATGGTGTTAGCACACGGAGGTACAAGATGAAGCCCCAGAGATTCCTGGGTTTGATCCTATTGAATGAATTCAGAGTATTTCCTAATGAGTTGCACCAGGATTACCACCAATACGAGGATTTGAACATCAAATTGATCTATTCCTGGGTCTCAAATTCTAACAGCCTGAGCAATAGATGTAAATCCAGAAGAAACAAGGAGATACAGAGGCGATTGAGGAGTTAATGGGAGGGGGTACGTGAGAGAGAGCATGAGTCCCTGTGCTGTGCCTACATTGATTAGACCTAGAAGGATGGGACTTGGAGAATGGATTGATTCAAGGGCAGTTAACCAATATCAACGCAAGTAAGGTTCTATACCTAGATTGATGATTGTGTAGTGAATTACATGGGTTCTCAATTGTTTTCAAAAATGATTTTAAGTAGTGGTTATCATCAGATTCGAATGAAGGAAGGTGATGAATGGAAGACAGGTTTAAACACAAGCTAGGGCTTTATGAATGGTTAGTCATGCCTTTTGGTTAACTAATGCACTGTCGTTTATGAGGTTGATGAATGAGGTTAAAGCCCTATATTGGTAGTTTGTAGTGGTGTATTAGATGATATCTGGTGTTATAGCAAGAGTGTTAATGACACCTAAGTCCCAAGGAGGTTTGGGACATTACGAGAACAAAAGGGCTTTATGTAAGCTCGAAAAAGTTTATTTATGGTACCAGTGTGACGTGTCTTGGGGTATATTGTGTCCAAAAGATGGGTTTCTGCTTGTCCACTCAAGTAGAAGCTAAAAATCATGCCAACACTAAAAACGTGACAGAAGTACGTGCTTCCATGGGTAGCCTCGTTTTATAGAAGGTTGTGAAGAAATTTCAGATGTTGTGCCTATAACCGAATGCATTAGAAGGATAAACCAAAGTTGAGTGGACTAAGGGGGCACAAGAAGCTTTTGAATGATAAAGAAGTTGCTTGTAACACACCCATACTAGCCTTACCGATTTTTCTAAACCATTTGAAGTGGAGACGGATGCAAGTGGGGTTGGAATTGGTGCTGTTCTATACAGGGAAGAGGCCAATTGCGTATTTAATGAGAAATTGAATGGTGGCTTAAATTGAACTATTCTACGTTGACAAGGATTCTATGCATTATTAGAGCTTGGACATGGGTCTATTAGGCGTAATCACTTCATACTACATTCTGATCATGAAAGCTTTGAAGCACATTAATGGTCAACAAAAAATTGAATCCAAGACATGCTAAATGGGTTGAATTTTTGCAATCATCCACTTTCTTCAAAATTACAAGAAGGGAAAATCAATGTTGTGGCTGATGCTTTGTCAAGAAGGTATCTTTGCTTGGTGTTTTGAAACTTTAAAATACTTGGATTAGAGTGATAACTAGATTTTACGAGCAAGATGGAGACTTTGGACCAATTATGGCGCAACTTTCAAAGGGTTCTATGAGTTCCTATGTGCTACATGATGGGTTTTGTTCAAAGGTAATCTATGTCCATACCTAATGTTCTAACGTGAGTTGCTAGTAAGGGAGGCCATGGAGGAGGTATTGCTGGACATTTGGCATTACTAAGACACTAACCATGTGCAAGAACATTTCTATGGCCAAGATGATGTTGATGTCTGAGGCCATAATTGCTCAATGTGCTACTTGTCAAAAGGCGAAAGCAGCCTTTCATCAAGGTTTTTATACTCCATTGCCAGTGCAGAGGGACCTGGGAGGGATGTTCTATGGATTTCATTGTAGGGTTACCAAGGACAGCAAGGGGAAAGATGCAATTATGGTAGTGGTGATAGGTTTCAAAGATGGCTCATTTACACTATGTCACAAGACGACCGATGCTATGAAGTGGCGATTTATTTTTCGAGACATCATAAGGTTACATGGGGTTCCAAGAATAGTAAGTGATAGAGAACAAAGTTCATGAGCTACTTTTGGAAGTCACTTTGGGATTGATAGGTACGAAAACTTTGTTTAGCACATCTTATCACCTCAAACAGACGGTCAAACAGAAGTAACCAATCGAAACATTAGGGGTTCTTTGCGTGGTTTGGTTAGTAAGACACAAAAGGATTGGGATTTGAAGCTTGCTCATGCTGAATTTGCTTACAACAGGTCACCTACTTATGTACTAAACACTATACCTTTCGAAATTGTCTATGGAATCAACCCTAAGTTACCAATTGATTTCGTAAGTATTCCTAAAGGGATTTGGTACACAAGGATGCCAAGACAAAGGTTGATAAATGCAAAAACTTCATGCAGAAGTAAGGGCTAGAATTGAGAAGGTCAATGATGATTACAAGGCACGAGCAAACAAACACAAAAACAACATGTTTACAAGGAAGGGGATTGGTTTGGTTACACTTGAGGAAGGAAAGATTTCCAATCAAAGGAAGAATAAGCTTATGCCTCGTTGTGATGGCGTTCAAAATCATAAGTAAGGTGGGGGGATAATGCCTATAAATTGGAGTTACCAGGAGAATATGGAGTTCATGCTACTTTCAACATTGGTGATTAGCTCCTTAGTTCCTGATGACAACTCGAGGTTTGAGGACAAAACTCTTTGAAGAGAGGAGGATGATACGAATATCAATGAGCAAAACTCGAGGGTTGGGTTGATTGAAGGTGGAAAAAAAGATGCAACCATGGGGGAGTTAGTGGCTTATGGCGACACAGGAGCCTACGGTTGGCTAGGGTGGTTTTACGTGTGCATGGTAACATGTACAAGTATTCTACGTAGATATCAAGCAATCATAGTTAGAGGTTTAGGAGTGTTGAGCTATATGGGTTTTCTTCCCAGTCATTTGATAGGTTTACCATTGGGTTTTGTGATTTCTTGGTTAGTTTATGAGTCATGGTTGATGGAATCAAGCATGGGAAACACAGAATGAAGGTTCTTGAAATAAAGTTGAAGCTTAAAGGGGTTCTGTGAAGTTCTTGAAATCGGAAGTCCAAAAAAATCAAAGAGAAACATAGCGAGTTATATGGCGGGATTTTGAAAGATTTTTGAAGATTTGGGCAACGTTGTCAACGGTGATTTCCGTGTTGTTTGACTTGGTCAACTTGAGTTAGTTTCGGAAATATGGTCCTTAGATTTGATTCTCAAAATATCTAGATTTAGACTAGAAATCAGATTACAAAATATATGGTGCAAAAATTGTATCCGGTTTTGTGGAGATATTCTTGTATCCTAATCTTAGTTTGTTATACCATATATCTAAGGTAGTTAGGATTTGTTTTGTTACTCATATGATCGTGTGTTTGTTTAGCTATAAATAGGATGTAAATACAATCAATAAAATTCAGATAGATGATTGAAAAACACTTTGTTTTCCGGTTTTATTGTTTCACGAAGTAAACAAAATTTTGAGGATTTCTTGTGAGGAATCGATTGAGTGAGTGGTGCTTTAAGCTTTATCTCACGTGAGGATAGTTCTTGGATTTGAGGGTGCTTTGCTTTAATCAAATTCTATCAATTATCACTTAGAAGTTCAGATTTGTGGTGCGTTGCTTATCAAATTTGAAGTCTAGTTTATTCTGGTGAGTGGCGTTTGTTTATAACAAAATTCACATCAAAATTCTCTTTTCAATTTGCACCATGAACAGATTTTCGATCTCCCTTCCTTTTTGCGTTTTCTTTGTAATCCTTCAAACCACAAACTAGCATAAGAAGTTAGCTTTCATTCTGGCACTCTGAAAGCCTTATGATCGTCATACACCTTGTAATTGAAGACTCTTTCGGTTCTCCTTAGCCAATCAAGGAAAACTTCTGGATCTAAACTGCTGTTGAAATGAGGAACGTCCAACTTTAGACTACTATCATCATCCTTCTGTTTGTGACGCCTTTTATGTCTGTTTCGGTCATCTTCTTCACTTAAACTAGTGTCATAATCATGCCCAGGTTTGCATGAAGTCCTGCTTGTGTTTTCATCACTAGAACTTGATTCAATTTCGTCAATTGCGTGACTCTTCTTCCTATTTTTTTAACTTCCAGATACAAAATTCATCACTTCCTCTAGCATGGTGCGCAATTCCTTAATTTCATTATCCCTTCTGATTTCCATAGCTTGTTCTAAGGACAATCCTCTTTGATCGATTGATGAGCACTTGAGAACAAAAGACCTCTCAACGAAAGCAACAAATGTGATGTGAATTTTCGTATGAAGAAAAACTCACAATGGTTAATACTAAATTTTCAAACCTATAAAGACAAAGTCACCAAGATTCTCAAATTTAGGTTGATCAATTAGTCCTTTGATTAAAGCCTAAGAACCCTCAAAGCTACTAATTAATCTGCACAAGAGTATGAGATTACTTATAGGCATAATCATCCACAAAATCCTAGCTAAAAACAACTAATAAACACGTGAAAAACTAGGAAATTCGGCCCACTTGTGCCACTTGCACAAGTTGCTCTAAAAACTCAAGATAATATTGCCACATCATCATGCAACTTGCACATGATCTTATCTTGCCTAACAAACTCTAACTAACTAACTAATCAAGAAAATATCCTAACAACTTGACTAAATAATTAATTAACAAGATAATCATCAGAATTTAGACTAAATTTACGCCACTTTGCTTGGTACCAAAGATATCGTCAAAAAAACACGCCCATTGCTTGGTCAATTTTTGTGTATATTTTTAAGATTTTCAAGAACTTCAAGAAATGATTCAAGATCCAATCTTTTAACCAAGAAACCTTCCTCCATGCATTTTAGCATAATTATGATGATCAAGACTCCACAAGAAATAAATGACTCAAAGCCAAAAATGAGAAAAACCCAGTGGGAAAAACTCATATGCAAAAACCATCTTGTTCCCCAAAATCCACCATTTATTGCCTTGATTTGCGTGCCACTTATTGATAAGTGACCATGCACACAAAAATACCTACCCTTGATGCACCCATATGGTTGATATTTCCATATGCAACTAATTCACCTAGTGTTGCATCCTTGCCATTGACACCATTGATATCACCACCTTCGAAGTTTCCATCAAATTTACCATAATTTATTTCATTAATATCACCTATATCACTGATGCTTGTATTTGTATCAGTTTCCTACCTACTAGGCTCCACAGAGACTTCCAGAAATAACTCATATATTTTGTATTCTTGTCACTCATAATACTTTTCGAAACTCCATGAAACGTGATAATGTTTCGAAAATAGACGTATGCAGCATTCGTAGCATCATCAGCCTTGTGACAAGGTGAAAAATGAGCCATCTTGGAAAATCTGTCAAAAACCACCTTAATTGCATCCTTTCGCCTTGCAGTTCTAGGCAAACCCACAATAAAATCCATGGATATATCCTCCCAAGGGGCTTCCGGAATTGGATCCTACATCATCTCAACTTGAGCTTGACTTATCCTGACTCCCATGTTTAGATTTGGTTGGTGTTTTAAGTTTCTCTACAAAATCATCAATGGAAGCCTCAAACATAGACTTTAAATCATCTATGCTTTTGAACAATTCCTCATTATTAACCTTAGAATTATTTACCTCATCATCTGACATTGTTATAAAATAACTTGTCTTAAACAATTTAGATATTGAGTGATATTGACACTCTCAACAAAGCATGAAAAGTTGATGTTAATATTGACTGAAATCTCCACTCGCAACAAGGGGATAGAAACTAGCTTCAATTTCTTTAAAGCAATGCACCAAGAAATCAAATCTAGGTCGAATAATTTGATGAATTAATTAAAGATAAGCACCCTTAGTTCCTAAAACTATTTACACAAGAGTATAAAGCAAAGCACCAACTCTTAGGTCGAAATTCCTCACGAAATTCCTCAATACTCTCTATGTTTATTACAATTGTTATTTGAGGCTATTTACAGTAAACCATCAAATAAAATCCTTACAAATTTCTATCAAACATAACAAACTTGAAGATACCTCATAATTTGGTCCCTATCCTAAATACACATCCAAAACATAACAAAACATAAGTGGATTAGAATAACTTGTAAACTTGCACAACAACTTGCATAACATGATCTTATCTAACAAACAAATCCTAACTAATCAAGATTCTATCCTAACCACCTAAATAACAAACTAACAAACAAGATAATCATCAACTTTTAACCAAGAAACAAGCACAAAACTAAGACACCAAAGGAGATCAAGAACCACGCAAAAATCCGAAAGACCCATGCTTCCGAATTTGCGCCATTTTCAAGGTTTTGTGTAGAACTTCAACAAACCTTTCAAGATTAGATCTTTTAATCAAGAAACATTCAATAAGTCATTCCTTATGTCTTCTAGGTGTAAATTGATGACCAAGACTCAAAATTAAATGAATGCAATAAAGCCTTTAATGAGAAAAACCCTAGCAAGTGCAGTGGGAAAAAACTCATAGGCAAAACCATCTTATTCTCAACACCACCCTACTTTCCTAGTTCAACAACATCTTTAAGTGTCATGTGCCACCATGCACACCAATGATGATGTCTTTGTTGTAGCAAAAATCCTTGATTCACCATAAGCATTAATCTCCTAATACATAAATCATTTGTTGAAGCCATCACCAAACCTTCAAAGTCGTCATCTTGATTCTTATCAATCAGAACCTTGTCTTTGACTTTTACTTTGACTTTTGATCAAGACTTGACTTTGACTCATGTATACATGTGATCCTATATGAAGTGTGAGGAATGCAAAAAGTTAATCCCATTTTTGGATGACCATGGAGGGGTACCGACTCTCCCCCTTAAAAAAGGAACAAAAAGAGGAGAATGCACCAAAACTTACTAGATTTGAAAGGATAAGACATTAACGATTTTGAGTCACAATGAATTGGATTTTGTGATATGAATCGAATATTGTGGAATATTGCTTTATGTGAATTTTCGTATGAATACAAAATTTCACAAGGATAAAAACTAAATTGACGAATTCCTAACGGCCAGGCCACCAAAACTCACGAATTTTGGATGATTAATTAGTCTTGGATTAAAGATCAAGGCACCCTCAAAGCGACTAACTAATCTCACAATCTCACAAGAGTCTAACGGAAAAATCCACCAACTCAAATTTTCGGTTTTTTTTTTTCTAAGTAAACAAAACAAAACTTTTATTGAATTTCCAAATCTGAATTTTACAAACTAATGCTGAGATTATTTATAATCATAATCATCAAGAAAAATCCTAAAAAAAACAAACTAAAAACATACTCACAAAACCAACTAAAATCGTGCACTTAGTGACTCATCTATGACTCACAAGATAAGATTGCCACATCAGCACTGGATGTCATTCTCATGTTGCTAACAAACTCTAACAAACTATATCTAATTAAGAAAATATCCTAACAAACTTTGACATTACTTGATAAACATGATTATCAACAAATTACAACTAGAATTACACAATGATTCAATCTACCCAAATCCTAACAAAATCGACAAAAGTCACGCCATCCAAGATGCTCTAATATTTGCGCAATTTCAAAGATTTGCTTTAAATCTTCAAGAAACCTTTAAAGATTCAATCTTTTAATCAAGAAACCTTCAAGAAGTCATTTTCCATGTGTTTGAGGCTGTAAATGAAGATTAAGACCCCCAATTAAATGAAAGACTCAATGCCTAAAATGAGAAAAACCTTATCAAATGAAATGGGATAAAAACTCATAGGCAAAACCAACTTATTCCCCTTGTCAACCTTCTTTCCTTGATTTGTGTGCTACACCTAGATAAGTGTGACCATGCACACGCAAATCCCAACCCTAGATGCACCCATTACACTTGAGTCTCCATAAGCAATTAATTCCCCCATGGTTGTACCCTTATTAGCAACTTCAATCAAACCTTTGGAGTTCTGATCCATATTTGTATCATCACCAAAGTTTATGTGAATTTTCGTATGATTACAAAACTTCACAAGGATAGGACTAAATTCACGACTCCCTAAAGGCTACGCCACCAAAAAGCACAAATTTAGGTTTATTAATTAGTCTTTGATTAAAGCTCAAGGCACCCTAAAAGCCACTATTTAATCTCACAACAGTTTAAAGGAAAAACCTACCAACTCAAATTTTCCGTATTTTTGTTTTCTAAGTAAACAAAACAATACTTTTATTGAATTTACATATCTGGATTTTACAAAATAATGTTGAGATTATTTATAATCATAATCATATAAAATTTCCTAACAAAACAAACTAAAAACGCCCGGACAAAAGCAACTAAAATCATCCCCTAAGTGACTCGTCTATGACCACAAGATAAGATTGCCACATCAGCACTGCATGTCATTCTCATCTTGCTAACAAACTCTAACAAACTATATCTAATTAAGGAAATATGCTAACAAAGTTTCCAATAACTTGATAAAAAAGATAATCAACAAATTACAACCAGAATTAAACAACGATTCAATATACCAAAATCCTAACAAAATCAACCAAAATCACGCCATCCCAAATGCTCCAATATTTGGGCAATTTTAAAGATTTGCTTCAAATCCTCAGGAAACCTTTCAAGATTCAATGTTTTAATCAAGAAACCTTCAATAATTCATTTTCCATGGGTTTAAAGCTATAAATGAAGATTAAGACCCACCAAGAAATGAAAGACTCAATGCCTAAAATGAGAAAAAACCCTATCAAATTAATTGGGATAAAAACTCATAGGCAAAACCAACTTATTCCCTTTTTCAACCAACTTTCCTTGATTTGCATGCCACACCTAGATATGTGTGAACATGCACATGCAAATCCTTACACTAGATGCATCCACTAGACTTGAGTCTCCATAAGCAATCAATTCCCCCATGGTTGCACCTTTATTAGTAGCTTCAATCAAACCTTCGAAGTTATGATCAATATTTGTATCATCCTACCCCTTATTCAAAAGATTTTGTCCTCAAACGTCGAAGTTGATCATTAGAAACATAAGGAGTCAAATCACCAATGTTACATGTAGCATGGTGATAAGTTAATATTTGACATGTATTTTACCCCCGATCCCAATTGATTTTTAACTCTAATGCCTACTATTTTGAGCCATTTCTACTTACTTTTGCTATATCAAGTGTTTGTTGTGCTTTTTATAAGATTTTATGGGAACCATTAATTTATCGTTGTTTTCCGAGCCTTTTGAAGCACTTGAAGAGTTAGTGAAGAGTTAAAACATTTGGGAAGCTTTACTAAGGATTAGGATTATTAAAGAAGGAATTATCAAAGTAATTAAGCAAAAACGAGCAAGAAATCAAGAAACAAGCCTAACAAGCCACCCGCCCGAGTCGAGACAGTGCGCTCGGGTAGGGGTTGCTCGCCCGGACCCCTTCGGGCGGGTCGCACTAAGGAAGCTTTTCAGGTGTTTTCTTCTTTGTTTAACCTTAATTTATATTGTTTTTTGTACTCCTAAAAATCTAATTACGCATTCTTATACCGGGAAACATAGTTTAGCCCTAGTTTTCTGTCTAAGTTGTGGAACTCTTTCAATCATTCTATTCAATAAAATCCAGGTTTATTCAATCTTTAATTCTTGTTTCTTTTATTCATGTTTAATTTTAGTTTTAATTTATGTTTTTAGTTTTAGTAGTTTAATGTTTAGGTTTAGGTTTATAGTCATTGTTCATTTATTAGTTTTAATCATGTTTATAGTTTTAATTTCTATTATTGATTTAGTTTCATTAATCTCAATAATGTGTGAGTAGTTTTCTTTCTAGGACTAATGGATCTATGGATTGTTCTTAATGTTTTGTTCATGATTGTTAATTTGATTGTTAACGTTCTTGAACTCCTGTTATTAATTTATATTGCTTTAAGTTAAATACTGGCCAGGTTTAATTGTTAGTCTGATATTGTTGATATTGATACCGAGAGGTAAGATTACCACAATTGATCATAGGGACAATAGGAAAAACGAGTCTAAGTGAGCGAGAGCCATTAGAGGAGTTTTGAAGGAGACTAGGTTCAGGAAAATTAGTGAACCTTAATTCAAGGAAATTAATAATCTAGTAATCAATTGTGTGCAATTCATTTGTTGATCTATGGTGAACCGACGTCCAAGGCTTAGTTATAGATTTCTTTTCTTAATTCATTTATTCCTAGTACCAGTTAACTTTTTAGTCTCAANCTTAAACATTAGTGTTATCAAGCTTATCTGAAGACATAACATATTCCTCTGGAGTAAACTCAGGGTCTTTCTCAACATCATCTTCAATGTCTTCTAGAACCTCTTCTGGGTCTTCTTCCATATCATCTTCATCAATAGGTTGCTCTTCTTCTTCAGAATCGGTCACTAGATCCACATACTCTAGGATANAATCTTTAATTCTTGTTTCTTTTATTCATGTTTAATTTTAGTTTTAATTTATGTTTTTAGTTTTAGTAGTTTAATGTTTAGGTTTAGGTTTATAGTCATTGTTCATTTATTAGTTTTAATCATGTTTATAGTTTTAATTTCTATTATTGATTTAGTTTCATTAATCTCAATAATGTGTGAGTAGTTTTCTTTCTAGGACTAATGGATCTATGGATTGTTCTTAATGTTTTGTTCATGATTGTTAATTTGATTGTTAACGTTCTTGAACTCCTGTTATTAATTTATATTGCTTTAAGTTAAATACTGGCCAGGTTTAATTGTTAGTCTGATATTGTTGATATTGATACCGAGAGGTAAGATTACCACAATTGATCATAGGGACAATAGGAAAAACGAGTCTAAGTGAGCGAGAGCCATTAGAGGAGTTTTGAAGGAGACTAGGTTCAGGAAAATTAGTGAACCTTAATTCAAGGAAATTAATAATCTAGTAATCAATTGTGTGCAATTCATTTGTTGATCTATGGTGAACCGACGTCCAAGGCTTAGTTATAGATTTCTTTTCTTAATTCATTTATTCCTAGTACCAGTTAACTTTTTAGTCTCAACCAAATATTGAAAGGCCCCTTACGGCAAAGTGACTTTTTAGAATTACTAGAATTGCTTGCTTCCCTGTGGATACGATCCCTACTACCCTGTCTACATAGTCAGAGTAGTAGGTTACTTTTGATAGGTATACTGTAACACCCTGGTTTTCTCCTTCCTAAAACTACTAACATTTCCGGAAAACATTTATAAAATAATCGAGCCCCAACTACTTTAGAAAACCAAAGCATTACCGCCACCGTGAAAACGGCTAAGGCATTTACCAAAGTACTACAGCGGAAGACTTAACTTTTAAAAACAAACCAAAACAACTTAATTAAAATAAACTTCAAAACCAAATCCCATGATACTTTATAACAACTTGGAACCGACATAACGGCCCTTCAAACCAAATAATACTTAATATCTTTAAAACAACGTTAATCCATCATGATATAATAAATAGCATAATCGTCACTTAACTTTTAAGCAATACTAAACACAACATGAAAAATCTTCACTCATACCCAGCATTGATCGGACTAGAGCCACCGAAACCTATTGCTACTCTTATTTCAGACTTCTACTCGCCATACATAAAGGTCGTAGTAGGGCCAAAAAAAGATTAGCCATGCACACCCAAGCAAGTAAGAGAAAAGCTGAGTACGTAAAGCATAAAGCGACAAAGCAAACACTAGCATGAAAATCCAGGCAAGAGCATCAAAGTAGTAAACATCAACCATACCGGTCCACATTGCAAAATCATTAAGACTCTACACTCTTACTTCAGAATAAGTTATTGTATAATTGATTAGCATCGAAAAAGGGCTCCTTCCTATTATAACTTAAATAATTGCCCCAAAGGGCAGACAACTTGGGAGCAAACTCCAAAGAAGGTTATTACTGAGCGCCCACTTAGGTGGAGCGGAATTCCAGCGCATATAGATAAATACAAAGTCATAAACAATTAGGAAGTACAACGTCTTGGATCCCGAATGGCAGTGAATCCTCTGTTAGACACCTCCCCCCGATGTGCATTACTAAGGTATAAATACGTCCAAGGTTTTTGTGTTGGAATCCTCGTTTCACTTAGTGATTAAACATCCTTATCAATTTTGTGATTAGACTTTCTTACAAACTAAACATCATAACAATGCATAAACATCACACAACATTAATCAAACAATAACACTGACTGAACACACCATATTAATTATCTTCATTAATAAGTGAAAATATATTTATTCCTTTTATAAATCCTCTCTAGAACCACACATTTTAACTGTGAGTGGGTTATTACTTCCTTAACAGTCCAAATTAAACTGTGAGTGGATGGAAATTCCTGTTACTAGTCCAACATTAACTCTGTGAGTGGTAATAATAAATAAATTGCTCATTACTACATAAACATGTGAATTAAAAATTCACTAACTCTTCTTTGCTCAAACAAATGATTAATAAAAATAATCTTTCCAGTGCTCAGTTTGTTGGACTTCACTAGTCAACTCTTCTTTTTATTAAACCGGTGCATTCCAAACATCATTGATGTATTATTAATATATATATATAGGAATACGAAGGCTATAAATAAATATCATGCTTATTACTTGTAACATCATTTGACACTACTTCAACATATTTTTCTTTCCTTGCTATAGTAACCCTGCAAACCACAAGTCAACAAGAGTCACATAAAACATCTTCATACCTACCATACTAGTTTCTAACATGAAAAACTTATATTCAATCCTACTACTAGCATGTATTCCTAACGCATGGATATTCACTCATGAATGTCTTTTAGTACTTACGTACCTTGTAAATTAGGGCGGTTGACTTCGCCACTATTCTTAGAACTCACCTTGGATTCGAATCCCCTATATAAACTTAGAGGCGGAGAAAAATAATAAGAAAAAAAACCAGCTTGGATCTAAACTTTTACAGCACATGTCTAACACTTTACTTTTACTAGTGGATAAAATCCATAACCTTTCCTTACTATTTTTTTTTTGTTTTTGTCTCTATTTCATTCCAATTGTCTCTTAGTTTTTCTTTTGCGAAAAATTATATTTTTCATTACTTCCAAAAATGCGCAGCTTACTTTAATTATTTCAAGCTCTCGTTTAAAACCTCTTTAAAAACACTGTAATTGCATAAAAACACACATAATGTATATCTTAAGTTATGGTTCGATTCTATGCATTAGATTAAATGTGGAACTTGTTAAAGTAATAACACTAATTTACTCTTTAAAATGCTTTATAAAAAATTTACAGCATTAGTTATTTAAATTAAAAATCCTTTGACCACCTCCTTAAACTTCATGTAAAAGCCCTATAAAAAAAACATGGATTGATCATTATAATGTGCTACTTAACTTAATGATTAATTCATGCTAATTACACTACTTTTTAAAACATTAATAATGACTTTATAAAAATCTGGGAACCAGCTTATCTTATAAATCATCTTAAAATCATTCCTTTAAACTGCATAAATATAACTAAAAAATAATGTAGCTGATCTATAGATTCAATATGATCATAATAGCATAATATGAACACTTTTAAACTTGTTTTGACACATGATATTGTAATATAAAATTTTCAGATTTGTTTTAATATTTAAATTTGTAAAAACCCAATCTAAAACATCTAATGTACAATCAATACAATCATATATAATAAATATATGATCTTACCACTTCAATCAAGATCATTAAAAAAATTTTTAAAACAATTAAAAACCATACTTTCTCACAAACCTAAGTAAAAATTTCATGGGACAATTTTTAAACTATAATAAATAAGAATACAGATTAAACATAAACAGTAACATAAACATACAACCTGATCAATACAAAAACATAATTTTACTAAACACATGCTTAAGGAATTAAATTAAAATTAGAAGAAAAAGTTTTTTTTAGTGGGACCTACGAACTGGAAGGCAAAGGGGGAGGACACTAGGGGGTGGAGGCGCGGAAGGCCGGCCCGGCGAGGCCAAGGCGCACGGCGCAGAGAAAGTGGCGGAGAGGTGGCCGGCGACCTTCGGTCCTCTTCGTCGGCTTCTCCCTTCGTTTTTTTTTTTTTTTTTTGTTTTTCGTCCTCTTTTAGACTCTAGTTGACTTTTGGAAATCCTAACTTGAATGCTTGGGAAATTCTGAATTTTTGGTTTAAAAGGGGGTATTTAAAGCCCCAAAAGGATTTAGAGTTGGTTTAGGAAAAGCCCAAAAGGTCTAATTGAAGTGGGATTAGTTTTGGGCCCATAATTAAACTAATCATGGCAACCCATTAAAAACACTTTTAAAAGCCTTACAAAATATTTTCACACATTTTAAGACCTTCATAAAAATTATTTTATGACCTTATAAAAATTTATTTCTTTAAAATAAAGTAAATAAAACTCCGTAATTAATTAAATTCCTTTAATTAATTATTTTCAAATACTTTTATCCCTTTAAAATACGTAAAATGTACGTATAAATACTATTTTAATTTTATAACGTGTATAAAATTACGGGGTATTACATATACGACTGTCTCTACCAAATTTTGGCGTCGTTGCCGGGGAGGCAATAGTTTAATTTCTACTAGTCGGGTTATTTTGTCCTATTTTTGTTTTTTTAATTTTGTCTCGAGGAACCCACAGTTCTTTGAGATAGTTTATACGGATATCTACAGTTTCGATACGGGTGTAGGTACTAGGTTTGCATGCCAGTTTGGATTGATCCTGAACTAGAACGTTCATTACATAAGCGGAGCCGTAGAAGGAAGAGGAGGTTGCGGAGAGTTGTTCTTTCTGAAAAGATACTATCAGAAGTGTCACAACTCTTTTCTAATTTGAGTATTTATGAGAATTCTGATAGGGAAGAAATGGCAGAGTCACATATTAACGAGAACAACATGCCGAATAATGATGCACAGCCACCGCCATCGTTGCAACCGCCGGTGCCGCAACCACAATCATTGAAGGATTATTCCCAGCCAAGTTCTGCAACAGTTGGAGGTGGTTATCGGTTCCCTGATACTGAGGCTCTAAATTGTTAAATGAAGCCAGCTCTGGTGAATATGGTAGAAAGGAATCAGTTTGCAGGAACACTAATGGAGGATCCAATGTTGCATTTGAATAATTTCCTGCAGTACTGTGGTATGATTAAGCAAGCTGGGGTCTCCTAGGATTACATTGGAAGAATGATGTTCCTGTTCTCACTGAAAGACAAGGCCCGTACTTGGTTGAACAGTCCCAATATGCATAACATCAACAATTGGGAATAGTTAGCTCTAGCATTTCAAAGGAAGTATTACCCTCCAGAGCAAACTGCAACCCTTCGGAGTAAGATCACGACTTACAACTAGGAGTCTGATGAAACATTGTATGAAGCATGGAAGAGATTCAAGGATTTATTGAGATTGTGCCCATATCATGGTCTTTAGAATTGGTTCCTGGTCCAGTCATTCTATAATGGTTTAGGAAATGAGAGTCAAACATTATTAGATTCAGATGCTAGTGGTCGACTCATGAACCAAGAGGTTAATGCTGCATATGATTTGATTGAAGAAATTGCCATTCATAACTCAAAGTTGCGCAATCCAAGGGGGCATTCGAAGAAAGGTGGAAAGCATGTGGTTGATGATATACATATGAGAGTTTAGCTTCACAGATCAAGGCCATAAGCCAGAAGCTCGATAAGATTGGTACTACAGCTCCTCCTTCATCACCTGTAGCTGCAATGGGTGCAGTTTCGGGATGCATTGAGCCTTTCTGTGATTCATGTGGTTCATTTGGTCATAGTTCCCAATCATGTACCAGTTCAGTAGAGCAAGTGTGTGTCTTCCAAGCCTATAAGAACAACCCATTCTTCAATACATACAATCCAGGGTGGAAGGATCATCCATACTTCTCCTACAACAACAGTAACAATGTGTAGAATCCTTAGCAAACTATACCACCTCAGCAGGTTCACCAGCAGATGCAACAATATGTAACACCACCTAGACATCCTATTTGAAGTAGGCAAGAGCAGTTTGATAAATAGAAGTACACCCAGCAGGTTTCAGCAGACCACCATTACCAGCACCACCAGTTCCACACAATGGTGAAATTTCAGAGCAGAAGAATATGGAGGCAATGCAGGCTCACAATAAGCAACTAAAACCCAGATAGCTGAGATTGCACGGCCTACAGCTCATTGGCAGAAGGGTCAACTACCTCCTGAATCGAATCCACCAGCTCAGAGAGAGAATTGCAACTCCATCACTACCAAAGAGGGACCCGCTATGAAGGTCCTATGATGCCTACTGATGATCTAATTCAGAGATAGGAGTGCAGACTGGCAAGACCAGCAATGTGGTGATTGAGAAGATTGTAGAGCCTACACCTTCTAAGGAGAAAGATGCCACGGAGAAAACGATCCCGATAGCTGACAAGCCAGTTGGTGCATTGACACCTCTGAAGGTGCCACTTCCCTTCCCGTATAGGGTAGATCGAAGTGAGATTGATAATCATTTTCGTAAGTTTCTTGATATTGTCAAAAATTTGCAGGTTACTGTGCCATTCATTGAATTGATTACACAAGTACCTACATATACTAAGTTATTAAAAGACATATTAAGCAGGAAGCGGGAATTGAGTTAAGTACAAACTATTGCTTTAACTGAGGAATGTAGTGCTATTTTGCATAATAAGTTTCCACCTAAACTCAACGATCCCGGAATTTTTTCGATACCTTGTAACATTGTTCCACTTTTTATTGATAAGGCTTTATGTGATTTAGGGGCCAGTGTTAGTGGTATGCCGTTGTCTATCTATAAGAAATTAGATATGGGTGCTTTAAAGTTTACTAACATTATCTTGCAGATGGCGGACAGGACTGTGAAATACCCTAAAGGTATTTCGGAGGACGTACCGGTAAGAGTTGGGAAGTTTTTAATTCCCGTTGATTTTGTAGTGTTGGATATGTAGGAGGGTGCACACATCCCTATTATTTTAGGTAGACCATTCTTAAATACTGCAGGTGCTGTCATTGATGTAAAGAATTGTAGTTTGACACTTTCTGTAGGTGATGAAAAGGTTACTTTTAACCTTTTTAGTGCATTAAAGAGTCTTATGTTAGAGCAATCCTGCTATAGAATTGATATAATTCAAGAGATTGTTTGTGATGACTTGCCTCGATCACTTAAAAAGAATCTTCTGGAGGCTAATTTGTGTTTGGATGTGATTTTAGGTGAAAGTAATAAGAATCAGATGAATTAATTCAAGCCCTTTCAGGAATGGGTACCAATTCAAGAAGCAATTGTCAATTCCTGTAGTTGCCCCAGGATGAAACCTGAAATATGCATTTCTAGATGAAAAAGAGCTATATCCTGTTATTGCCATTTCTTCACTTCCCGATAGTCAACTTGAAAAATTGTTATCTGTGTTTAAATGTCATAAGAAGGCTGTTGGTTACACTATTGCTGACTTAACTGGTATTAGTCCTGATTTTTGCATGCATCGTATTCACTTAGAGGATGGTCATTAACCATGCATACAAGGTCAACGTCGTTTGAATCCTAACATGCATTAAGTGGTTAAGAAAGGGTTCATTAAATTGCTTGATGCAGGTATTATTTATTATGTTCTTGATTCAAGATGGGTCAGTCCGGCTTAGGTAATACCTAAGAAAGGTGGGACCACTTTTGTTCGAAATGATAAAAATGAATTAATTCCCAATAGAGTTGTCATAGGTTGGCGTATGTGTATCAATTACAGGAAGCTGAATACTAATACTATAAAGGACCACATTCCCCTCCCCTTCATTGATCAAATGTTAGAAAGACTAGCTACGCATAAGTAGTTTTGCTATTTAGATGGTTATTTGGGATTCTTCCAAATTCCTATTCTCTAGATGATAGATAAAAGACCACTTTTACATGTCCTTATGGTACTTTTTCTTATCGTAGAATGCCCTTTGGTTTATGTAATGCCCCTGCTACCTTCCAATGTTGCATGATGAGTATATTTTCTGGTTACATTGAATCAATTAGGGAAGTTTTTATGGATGATTTTAGTGTCTATGGAACTTCATTTGATGTTTGTTTAGAAAATCTAACCAAAGTACTTATGAGCTGTGAAGAGGTGAATTTAGTGCTGAATTAGGAAATGTGCCATTTTATGGTCACTGAAGGTGTTGTGCTTGGACATTTTATCTCCGAACGAGGTATTGAGGTCGATAAAGCAAACATTCAGGTAATAGAGCAACCTCCCCCTCATGTGAATGTCTAAGGGGTAAGAAGCTTTTTTGGTCATGTAGGTTTTTATCTCAGATTTATTAAGGATTTTTCTA
The DNA here is from genome assembly GCA_016808085.1 of Suaeda aralocaspica. NCBI lineage: Eukaryota > Viridiplantae > Streptophyta > Magnoliopsida > Caryophyllales > Amaranthaceae > Suaeda > Suaeda aralocaspica. Next base: position 669,276 of record PYUH01000113.1, on the reverse strand, counting down.
AAATTGCGAAACCACTAACCCAATTGCTTTTGAAGGATGCAGATTTCGATTTTGCTGATGAGTGTGTCGAGTCTTTCAAAAGGATTAAACAGATACTTATTTTTGCACCTATCATACAATCTTCTGATTGGGACCTCCTGTTCAAGATCATGTGTGATGCCAGTGACTATGTAGTTGGAGCTGTTTTGGGTCAAAGAAAAGACAAGGTTCTCCATGTGATCTACTATGCCAGCAAGTAACTTGACCCATCTCTGGTTAATTATGGCACTACAGAAAAAGAACTACTAGTAGTTGTTGATCATACTTACTGGGCTCTCAAGTTATTGATCGCACTAAGCATGCTGCTTTGAAGTACCTCCTACCCAAGAAGGAAGCTAGGCCAAGGTTGATCAAATGGATTTTATTACTGTAGGAACTTGACCTCGAGAATCGTGATAAGAAGGGAGCAGAGAATGTATTACCTCATCATATTTCTAGGATCTGATTCGAAGATGCAGAACTAGTAACCATTAATGATTCTTTCCCTGATGATCACTTACTTTTTATTCTAGTTAATTCACCATGGTTTGCTGACTTTGCTAATAATATTGTAGGTGGTGTTTTTCCTCCTAATTTCTCATCACAGCAGAGGAAGCGATTCCTTTATGATGTCAGACGGTATTTATGGGATGACCTAAATTTATTTCGGGAATATGCTGATGGACTATACCGACGATGTGTTCATGATTAGGAGTTTTATGGGATTTTGAGCCATTGCCACTCATCACCTTATGGAGGACTTGCAGGCCCTTCGAAAATAGTGTTCAAGGTATTGTAGTCTTGTTTCGATTGGCCTACTTTACTGAAGGATGCGCGCTAGAGATTTTGTCATGGCTTATGATTCGTGCCAACGAACAGGTAACATCTCATGAAATGCCTCAAACAGGTATCTTAGAAGTTTAAATTTTTGATGTTTGGGGTATTGATTTGGGTCCCTTTCTTTCTTCTAATAATAATCGCTANTCTAAAATTGCGAAACCACTAACCCAATTGCTTTTGAAGGATGCAGATTTCGATTTTGCTGATGAGTGTGTCGAGTCTTTCAAAAGGATTAAACAGATACTTATTTTTGCACCTATCATACAATCTTCTGATTGGGACCTCCTGTTCAAGATCATGTGTGATGCCAGTGACTATGTAGTTGGAGCTGTTTTGGGTCAAAGAAAAGACAAGGTTCTCCATGTGATCTACTATGCCAGCAAGTAACTTGACCCATCTCTGGTTAATTATGGCACTACAGAAAAAGAACTACTAGTAGTTGTTGATCATACTTACTGGGCTCTCAAGTTATTGATCGCACTAAGCATGCTGCTTTGAAGTACCTCCTACCCAAGAAGGAAGCTAGGCCAAGGTTGATCAAATGGATTTTATTACTGTAGGAACTTGACCTCGAGAATCGTGATAAGAAGGGAGCAGAGAATGTATTACCTCATCATATTTCTAGGATCTGATTCGAAGATGCAGAACTAGTAACCATTAATGATTCTTTCCCTGATGATCACTTACTTTTTATTCTAGTTAATTCACCATGGTTTGCTGACTTTGCTAATAATATTGTAGGTGGTGTTTTTCCTCCTAATTTCTCATCACAGCAGAGGAAGCGATTCCTTTATGATGTCAGACGGTATTTATGGGATGACCTAAATTTATTTCGGGAATATGCTGATGGACTATACCGACGATGTGTTCATGATTAGGAGTTTTATGGGATTTTGAGCCATTGCCACTCATCACCTTATGGAGGACTTGCAGGCCCTTCGAAAATAGTGTTCAAGGTATTGTAGTCTTGTTTCGATTGGCCTACTTTACTGAAGGATGCGCGCTAGAGATTTTGTCATGGCTTATGATTCGTGCCAACGAACAGGTAACATCTCATGAAATGCCTCAAACAGGTATCTTAGAAGTTTAAATTTTTGATGTTTGGGGTATTGATTTGGGTCCCTTTCTTTCTTCTAATAATAATCGCTACATATTAGTTGCTGTGGATTATGTTCTAAATGGGTGGAATGAAGCTCTTGCTACCCCCCCCCCCCCTATTGTGATTTTATCACCGTGTTGAGATTGTTCAAGTAGGTTATTTTACCTAGGTTCGGAGTCCCTAGAGCTATCATCAGTGACGAGGGAAAACATTTCCATGAGAAGTGGTTAGATAAGCTGCTGGACAAGTATGGTGTCTACAATAGAATAGGATTGACATACCATCCATAAACCAGTGGTCAAGTGGAGGTTTTAAATCAAGAAATCAAGGCTATCCTAGAGAAAAAAGATGCAAAGTCAAGGAAACATTGGAGTAGCAAGCTGCATGATGCATTATGGGCATATAGAACGGCGTTCAAGACACCTATCGATACATCTCCATATCGATTAGTGTATGGGAAGGCGTGCCATTTACCGATTGAGTTAGAGTACAAAGCATACTGTGATGTAAAGGAGCTCAACATGGATGCTAAGCTTGTAGGTGAGAAGCGGTTACTTCAATTAAATGAACTAGATGAGTTTCGATTGGGAGCCTATGATAGTGCGAAGATATACAAGGAAAAGACTAAGAAATGGCACGATAAGAGAACTATAAGAAAGGAGTCCGAAGCAGGTGATAAGGTCTTGTTATTTAACTCTAGATTGAAGCTTTTTCTTGGATAGTTGAGGTCTAGGTGGAGCGACCCTTTCATTGTCACCACGGTGAGCAAGTACGGATTTGTGGAGTTTCAGAATGATAAAGGGGAATGATTTATGGTTAATGGACACCAGATCAAGCACTACTATGAAGGTGGTGTTGTTGGCCTGGTTGAGGAAATCACATTCCGAAACCCACACCCCCTATGAGCTATGACGTAATATGGTCAAGCTAATGACCTTAAAGAAGCGCTATGCGGGAGGCAACTCGTAGTTAGTCTAGTTTTTAGTAGCTTTTTCTTTTTTTTTTTGGTTTTTTTATTTTCATAGTTTAGTAGGGACTGTAGCTCTTTTTTTAGCTTTGCAGAGGAGACTGAGAGACTAACAACTTTTTCCAAGTGTTTTTGATGTGCTTATAGGTGAATTTATGGTGAAAAAGGGTGAAAACCACGTGAAGAGGAACCCGCCCGGGTGGCTCCGGGCGGATGGCAAGGTACCCGTGCGCACAACCTAATTTCAAGGACTTAGAAAAATTTTCAAAATTTTGGAAAACAGGGGGCCCGGGCGGAAAGACGCCCTCCTGGCGTGTGGCCTTCGGTCCTGTCGCGCAGTAGGATTTTCAACACTTAGTTTTTTTTCCGAAAATCCCAAGAATAGTCTATTCGCCCGATACCCCAGCGAGCAACCTCCCCTCCGGGCAGGTGGCACTCGCCCCGGGCGCATGGCACTGCCCCCTCCTTCCTCTTCCACGCGTCCTTTCCTTCTCCTTAGTCCTTTCTACTTCCTTTTTCTTTCTTCCTTCCTCTTATTTTCTCCTTCCCTCACCTCTGATTATCTTATCTCCTCTTTCTCTGTCCACAATTAAAAAATTTCATAACTCCCCTTCTCACTCTAAACTTCTCTCTACTATATCTCCCTTTTTACTCACCCAAATTCACTCAAATTTTGACCAAACTTCATATTTTTCCACCCTATTCTAGACCCCCACCACAAATATCATTAAAAACATCTCTCAACTAACATAACTCACTTCCTCACTTCTCTTAATACACCTTCAATGGCACCTAAGAGGCTATGAGTTGGAACTAGTTCAAGAAACGAACCACAAGGATTCGGACGAGATTCTAACTACGGGTTAGTTGCTTTCGGTTCACAAGAGCAAAAGGTATGTTTCGAAAATTTAAAATTAAGGCATGGTACTCCTACTAGTTTTCTAGACCAACAGTTATTACGTGGTTTAGGTGTTTATAATGAAACTCAGGAACTGTTTAAGTCTATGGGTATGCACAGATTTTTCACTATTGATGCTCCCACTTACCCCAGCATAACTTATGAATTTATGTCGAGTTTTGAGATTGACCGCCCCAACCCCAAAGCAGCTGTTAAAAGTGTTAGTTTTAGGATGTTTTATGTCGATAGGTATGAAACGATCGAAGATTTTGGGGCTATCTTTGATTTACCAAGTTGGGGGCGTGCTAGACGCCCAAAGGGCTTTGATGATGTTGCATGGTGGTTTTCTTTGACAGGTGTTCACTTGACTAACTGGCAGCATGCTAAAGCTAACTTGATCCACCAGCCCTCTGCCAGGATCACCACCGTTTCGTTGCAGCGACGATATTCGGTCGATATGAACAACATGAGCTTCGTACCAGAGAAATGTGGTGCCTAGGGAGCCACTTGGTAAAACACTCTTTTCCTTGTCGTCTTCATCTTCCTCACCTGTTTGCTATGCATTTACATACTCAAAGCAAGACTTATGCAGGTATTGATCGATTTGGCCAACCAATCATTAACAACATTGTTTTTAGTGGCCTACTGGCATATGTTGGCAGGTACTACAAGACCAACTTTGAGTATGGCAGGACTCCTGCTGTGGGGTCCACACTTTGGATGCCCCTTACCTTAGCCAATGTGATTGGCTAGATCTAAGGGAAGGGGGACGTATTAGATGGTGCATTGGACCATCTAGGGGAGTTTTTGTTCTTCTCCCTAATGCTTCATTGACTGGATTGTTGTCTGATCAGCAATGCTATACTATGCCTTTGGATGGTCGTGTTGCAGGTTCTTCTGCAGGTACCTCGGGACATAGCGAGCTGAGTCAATCTCCGCAGTTCGTGCCCCAGCACCCACAGCAGCAGCCCCCTATAGGCCCTGCCCCATTGCAGGCACAAATGAACCAACTGCAGAACCAGTTCAACAACTTCCAGTTACAGCAGCAGTAGTTCATGCAGCGGTTTGATACTTTTGAGCAGGACCACCGTGTTTCCATGTACCGCATCTATGACCACTATGTGTGTACCGGCGTAGTGCCTTCTACCGGCCCTCACCCTTCATGGTATACTTTCAACCCTGGAGAGGGGACCGGTGCGGCAGGGGGAGCCGGTGGTGGTGGTGATGATAATGATGACGATACCAGTGAGGACACTGACACTTTCCTCCTAGATTATGACTGAGAGGAGTCCCTAACTTCCTTCATCATGAGGACATTTCTGAGTCCGGCTTAGGGGAGGTAACTTTATTGCTTTGTTAGTTTAGTTTTTATTGCTTTCTTAGGATTAGTCATATGGTTTGTACTACTTGTTAGAAGTAGGAGTTTACATATGACCAAAAAAATATACTGCTTTCAAAGTTTAGATTTTTATTTTGCTTTTGGTAGTAACATTAGTTGATTGATTGATTGAATGATTTGTTTGATGAAACTTTGTGAATGATGACTTCCATGTGCCTCGCTTTTTGTTTAAAAATGTTTTCGATTGAGTTGGGGATGTGATGAGTTATATTTTGGGAATTGCTAACTTGGACTTGAACTTGACTTAACTTGAAACAGTTTCTGATCTTGCCATTATAGCCATGTGTAGAGTAGAGGCCTGAACTGTGTTAACGGGAGGATTTGAGCTGCATACATTATTATATGCTTATTTCTTTTCACGTGTGCTTAGTTCTTGGTGCTTGTATGATCCATGTTTTGGCTTTTGACTCTAGTAGCTTGGCTTTGGTGTGTTACATGTCGCGAATGATAAAATACATTCATTTCTTTTAGGAGCTTTCATATTTTAGGCATTCCTTCACAAATTTTCACATGGTCCTTATTTTGAGCTTTTTACCCTTCATTTGCATTTTAGCCACATTACAACCCTATTTTGCCTAGTTCTAATAAGTTTATGTATGCCGAAGCTTTGCTTCGGGGAGTACTTTTGTTGTTGTTTTGCATTTGTTGGAGGTTTTGGAGGATTGGAAAATTGTGAAATGGTTGTTGTTAAAGTTTAATAATAGGTCTCACATTAAGGCTCTGCATACCAATGTCTAGGCGAGTTTTCAATGAAGAATTAAAATGGTATACATCTTATATTGGGCTTGTTATGTATGTGTGATGATTTTGTCTTTGACATATCATTAAGAGTCATGAGCCTAAGTTGAAAAAAAAATTTAAAAGTTGAAAAACAAAAAAGAAAAATGAGAATTGGTGTGGTGTTGGAGTTGAATGTTGGAGATGTTGATGGTGTTCTTTGATTGTTATATGCGTATATCCCGCATTTACTGATGTGGCATGCCATGTCAGCTGCCACGTATTAGCCTCTGAGTGGACCACGTGTCCCTCTTTCTATTATAAAATGCTGACGAGGGATTACCACATGGCATTGGTGAGTCTGCCACGAGTGGGCCCTACATAGCCACTTGTCATCCTACAACTGGACCATGTATCCCCATTTCTTTTATTAAATGACAGCATGGGTTTGCCACGTGGTAGTGATGAGTCTGCCATGAGTGGGCCCCACTTGGCCACGTGTCATCTTTAGACTGATCCATATGTGAATCCTACATTTGCCACATGTCAAGCTCCTATTCGTCGTTAGAAGAAGAGCCAAAACAAACCATGGGGCCTTGAAAGCCTAATGCTAAAAGCCCATACATCAAATGAAGGAAGGTAATTAAGGAGATGAGGACAAGTGTCACGATTTCATTGGATAAGAAATTGTACTTGAGTCTATAAATAGCCCTAAAAAATCTGATAAAAAGTACACTCAAGATTAAGACAAAAACTCATACTAAAAAGGGAAAACTTCTCTCTAGAATTGTTCACTTGTTGATTATTGCTCACTTATTCTCCTACAAATACTTACTTAAGCATCGGAGGGGGAAATAATCCTACAAGGATTATTGTCCCTTTTTTCCAGGTACTTGGAGGGTACGTCAACAGGAGACCAGTCCATTCACGCATCCAGTCTACGTCAGCGAAGTCCTCACAGTCCCTATCCCACCTCATTGCTTTAGCAACAACATTTGGCGCCGTCTGTGGGGAGGGCTCCTAACAATGACTGGAAGCGGAATTCCTACTGAGGATAAGACCAGATACCTAGACCAGACTGGCAATTACCAAACTGGGGAAGGTACTGGCTCATCGAGAAGCACACAAGAACAATCTGATTTTGGAAACCAACGTGTGACCATGAGTCAGCTCAAGAGTATCTTGGCTGGGTTCCAAGAGAAGTTGGCAGAAACTCTACGGGAGTATTCCACCAAGAAAACTCGAGAGAAGGTTGAGACACAACACCCTTCATCTTCAAAGATGAAAGGTGTGATAATCGAGGAAGGCCAAGGCCAGGAGAGATTAACTTTCCATGAGAAAGTTGAGAAATTGAGAAAGGACCGAACTCCGCTGAAAACCCATTGGGGAGCGGTGAAGAAGTACCCTGTCACTCCCAGATATAAGCCTAAACGGGAGTTGGCAGGTAAGGAAGTTGGATCTAGCAAGACACAAACTGATGCTAGAGAACTCATTGAGTTCAAGAAAGCCATTGAAAGTGATGCTCGAGAGTATTTGGAGCAAAAGAAATCATCCAGCAGAGATGCAAGAGAATATCTTGATGCCAAGAAAGTCTTTAGTATGGATACAAGAGAATATCTGAAGGCTAAGAAGGCCTGGAAGGAAGGAGGTCGACCTGGTTCATCTGAAGAATCTTCAACTAGGGAGATGACTGACTCCCATCATGTTTCCTTGGATTCGGGAGAACATGCAAGTCTGCGAGACTTAATTGAGAAGAAGAAAGCTGATAAGGCCGATCAGTGCACAAAAGAACAGATGATCAGGTATTGGGAGGATGTAAGCAAATCAAATGATCCTTGCCGAGAGTCAACAAAGGCTATCCATAACCCTACGGGGGTTATTGGACAAAAGCCTAATAACATGATGATGGAATGGAAGACACCGTTCTCCATGTCCATCATGATGGCTCCACGTCCCAATAAGTTTAAAATGCCTCAAATTTAGCCATTTGACGGGACAACTGATCCGGAGGAGCATCTGGCTACCTACAAATAGTTGATGTACTTTCAAGGTCCAGATGATGTAACCTGGTGCCGATACTTTCCGGCAACTCTGAAGGGAATTGCCCCGAAATGGTTCAATAGCCTCTCAGATCAATCAATCAACAACTTTCATGAATTGAGTGCGATCTTTGTACATCATTTCATGGCTAACAAAAGGGAGAGGAAGACCAGCATGCATCTGGCAAAAATAGTTCAAGGAGAAAAGGAGTCTCTAAGAAGTTATGTACAAAGATTCAATCTGGAATCCTTGCAAATTCCCAATTTATCTGAGGGAGTGGCCTTTGATAACTTCTTTAGAGGTCTCCGTGATGGAACATTTAAATTTGATGTTGTAAGAAGAAATTGCAAAACGCTGAAAGGAATTCTGGAAGAGGCTGAATGTTTCATTCATGCCCAAGAGCTCTGTGCTTCAACAAGGAAGGACAGAAGTGATGATAGAAAGAGTGAACAACACTCTAAAAACAAAGACCAGAATAAACATGCCACCTGGGCAACTATGACATCAAGCAAGGGAGGAAACTTCCAAAATAAGAAAAGAAAGTCTAATGATGGTCCTAAGATAGAGTTCACCAAAAATCTCTATTCACTCTTCAAGGAAATTCGTAATAAGGTTGAGATTGATGACCCACCACCACTAAGAACTGCTAAGGAAGATAGGGACTCAAGTAAATATTGCCACTTTCACAAAGATACAGGGCATCATACTAATGATTGCTTCAATCTTAAGAGAACCCTTGAATCTCTCGCCATCAAGGGAAAAATTTAACAACACCTGATCAAATCCCAGGACAAGAACTCCAAACAGAAGATGGAATTCAAGGCTAGTGAGGTGCGGAGACCGAAGAGGATGTGGTATATGTCATCTCCGGTGGGTTTGCAGCTGGCGGACCAATCCTTCGAGGGAATAAAGAGTACTTACGGAGTCTCTCCCGAGAAGGGTCACCGGAGATGGGGCATGATGCTAAGGTAAAATTCCCAGAAGTAATGATCAGTGATAAAAACCGAGGGTCAAACGGATATTGATAGACACTGGAAGCTCATCTGACATCATTAGTTATGCTTGCCTCAAAAAATTGAAGTATGATGTGTCTACCTTCGAACCTATCTGTTTTCGGGAAATTTGTATAATATCGAGGGAAATGTGTGGACTCAAATACAATCCTACAACACAGAGTGATTTACTTTTATATAATCAAATATTTAATGAATAATTGCAATTTGAACAGTCAATGAACAGTAATCTTGAGAGAGGAAACTCTAATCCTAGAGAAACTCTTAATTATCAATGCTTCCGTTTTCTGACGTTTTCATCTGTCCCCTAAAGCAATAAAAAGGGACCTATTTATAGGCTCCTCGAGAACTGCACCATGCATAAGATGTTGACACGTGTTACATCCATGATCATTGGATTGACTGTTAGGTTAACTTGGTGGGCCTGATACTGATGGGCTTTGTCCCGTAGATCAAGGTGTCATCCTTCTTCAGCTGACTTAATATTGCCACACGTCACTCCCACATTGGGCCACGTGTCACCCAGCCATTGGGCCACGTGTCACCTAGCCATTGGGCCACGTGTCAGGAGAAGATACCCCACAACATTTGCCCCTTCAAAAGGGGTGTCGAACTGGGCCTGGACCCCACCTTAGACCCCTTTTAACCAAGCCTCAAAGACACCCATTTGCCTAAGCCCATAGGATAATTCAAAATTTAAAAGGAGCATCAACTTTTCACCTTCTTTTCTTTTTCTATAAATACTAACACCTTCCTTCACTTTCCTTTTTTTACTTCTTGAATTTCTTGAGAGAGATTTTACTTAGTTGAAGAGAGATAATCTGTGTTAGAGAGAGAAGTTCAAAACGCATCATTTCAAGCCTGCAAATCAGCTGACTATTTTTCTTCAAGACCTTTCTTCGTCTCGGCATCCTTACATCAGCCTTTTTTCATCTACTCAAGTACCGCTCCATCTATTCTCTTTTTTACTTTTCGCTTTAGTACTTATGTCTTTTAATTCGGACGCCGAGTCTTGTGCCTTGGATCAATCACTCACCTCCACTCCTATTGAATCTTACAAACTGATTCCGTCCCCTGAAAGGTCGAACCCTTCCATGGAGAGAGATGAATCGTCTGTATACGGACCTTTTCATACATTAGAGTTTGGTATGATTGACTATTATGCTGATGGGCCAGTTGTTGTGCCTGTACCTGCCTAGGGTACTTCAATGGCACGGACAAAACAGACGGCCAGGGTGTCCGAAGGATTAAGCAGCTTCTGGGTGCCTGCTCATGTGGTCTCGGATGCCGTATCAGTAGCGGAATATCATCCTTTGCTAAACTCTACAGCTGCTGAACAACACTTGTTTGACCCTCATCAGGCCCTTGAGAATGAGGAGCCCGAAGCCTCATCTTCTTTGAGTGAAGCGGTTGGTGAGGATGACGAAGGAGAATCCTCATCCAAGCCAGTATATACCCCCAGCAAGTGTTTCTTAGAGAAAAGCTTTAGAGATCATTATAAGAGTGAGTTAGAGGTTTATAGGAGGGCATGTGCCTTTGGACCTGGTTTTAAGATAAGGGTGCCCCCTGCTAGGGCGTCCATCATTGTTCTCCCTGATAAGACCGTCCCAGTATATGAGACGGCTATTGACCTAGGGTTGAGATTTCCCCTTCATCCCTTTATCACTACCCTCTTGGAGGGGTACCGAGTTGCACTCTGGCAACTCACCCCCAACTCCTGGACGAACATTCTTGGCTACATTGCCACTTGTGAGTTGAGGGGGATCCCCCTGGACTTTGCTGTTTTCTGCCACATGCATTTAATCATGCATGTGGACGCAGAGCGAGATGATTGGTACGTCATCTCTTCCAGAAAAAACTTCATGATGACAACCTCAAAGCCAAACAAATGGAAAAGGTGGAGACACCACTTCTTCTACGTTTACATCAGCCAAGAGGGTCTGGCCGACTCCCTAAACGAGTGGATTGAGAACCCCTATCTGGCTAGTAGGAGCCCAGAACTTCCCCCTATTCACCCAAAATTTGACTTCATTTTTTAGCACAAGCTTTTCGGTAACCGGCAAATGACTGTGAAAACAAGGGGAGGTAGGAACAAGAAAGTTTTTGTTCCAGTGGTGTGGGTGCCAGATTTTACGTTGTTTAGGAGAAACACCTTTCTTTCGGCATGTGGCCTTTCTTTGAGCATGCCTAGAGGTAGTTTAGATACCGTCGGTCTTCTTATACTTGCTAATTTTTGTTAAAGTTTTACATAATTAATCAATCTTTCCTGGCTGATTGCAGACGAAGCAATGAGCCAACTAACCCCGAGCCAGAAGGGAGAAAAGACGGGGGATGAGTACTTAGAGAAGCTTTTTGAGTTAAAGAACCAGGAATGGCGGGACCGTCGAAAGGTGACCGAGGTAATTTTCGTCTTGCTCACATTTGTTTTTTTTTTTTTACTATAAGTAGGCATTTTCTGTATGTCGCATAGAGGCTTGGTGAGATAACTTCACATTTACTCTGTTCTGCATATATAGGCCGAACAGGTAAGATGTGAAGTGATTTTACAATCACCCTGTTCGGCATGCATGAACCGAATAGGTTAGTTGTGAAGTGATTTCACAATTAGCCTGTTCGGCATGCATAGGCCGAACAGATTAGTGGTGAGATGATTTCACAATCAGCCTATTCAGCATGCATAGGCCGAACAGGTTAGTTGTGAAATGAATTCTCAATCACCTTGTTCGGCATGTATAGGCCGAACAGGTTAGTTGTGAAGTGAATTCTCAATCACCCTATTCGGCGTGCATAGGCCGAACAGGTTAGTTGTGAAGTGAATTCTCAATCACCTTGTTCGGCATGCATAGGCTGAATAGGTTAGTTGTGAAGTGAATTCTCAATCACCCTGTTCGGCATGCATAGGCCGAACAGTTTTGTTGTGAAGTGATTTAGTTTTGGCTTTATCGTCTTATTTAGGGCACCAAATTAGGTATGTGCGGAGTACCCAAATCTTTCCCATTCGTTATTAGCATACCGGGTAGGGTGTTAATGGAACACATTAGTTCTTTATTAACTCGAATTAGAGACACCGAATTGAGTCTTTGTGTTAGAGGATATTTACTCCTCTCTTGTTTCTTGTATTCTTCTCAGGAGAGTGGTGCCCCTTCCCAGGTGACGAGGAAGGTTAGCAAGAAGAGGCCGGCCATTTCGGCCTCTACCAAAAAGAGCAAGAAACCTCGTCTGAGGGACGCCGCGGAGGGGGAGGTGTCCACTACTGCCCCTCCAATCTTTAAGAAACATTTCAAGATCCAATCTTTAAATCAAAAAACCTTCAGACATGCTTCATGTATTTTTCAATGATAATGATGACCAACACTCAACAACAAATGAAAGACACCATGCCTGAAATGAGAAAAACCCTAGCAAGTGCAATGGGAAAAAAACCCATAGGCCAAAACAACTTGTTCCCCTATTCCACCAATCTCTCCTTATTCACATGTGTGGTTTTAGTTGCATGTGACCATGCACATGTAAATATTAGCCTTAGATGCCCAAAATATCCTTGTATCACCAAAAGCCACTAGCTCACCCAAGGTTGCTTCCTTCTTAGCTGCTTCCATCAAACCATCGAAGTGGTTTGATATCGTGTACCTAGATTCCTATCACTTTTGCCTAGGCATCCCTTTCGGGTTTTTAACCTAGAGGGCTTTGGATATGCTCGAAGTGGGTGTTAATCTTGAAGGTATAATATGAGGAGTGATTATGCTTTTGTTTTGAATATTTTTGGACTTCATTCATTGGACTTTGGATTTTTGGTTTTGAGATTTCTCTTGTTTTTTGGATTTTGGACATTGAATTTGAGGTTTGTCTTGTCTTAATGAGTTTGGGTTTTTGAAATGTATTTTAAAATTGATGTAGTCAAGGTTTCGGAATTCAGGGCTTGAAATATAGGATGGTATAGTTTGAGATGTAGGCTATGGCTAGCGGGTAAAGGTTTGATTCATAGGTACGTAAATGTGTGCTTTGACTTATATATTTGACTTCGAGTAACTTTTCACTTTGAATGATGACTTGCAACATTCTTTTTTTTTTCTCTTTTTATTTCGAGATTATCTTAACTTTTGACAAAGAAAAATCTCCCCCTTTTTTTCTTGTTTTCTAGCACACGTCTTTTTCCTACACACGTCTTTTTTTTTCTTTTTTTTTTAGCACACGTCTTTTTATCTTGTCGGCGATTAACTCAGTTTTATCAAAAGGCTAAATGAAGGCAATGAAATAGTTTTATTTGGTAGTGTTTGAGGCTTTTCGAGCATGTCCAATATTAATTAATTAATTTTTACATATATTTATTTATTTTTATTGATTTTGATGAGGTCAATTGAAGCACAAAAAAATAATCTAAAAGAAACGATGGAATTTTATTAATTAAGATGAAAATTGACAAAATTAGGGCTAAAATGTGGAAAGAAACCTTAATCCTAATGACATGGGCTCGAACATTTGAAAAGAAAAGAAGTATAGAAGCTAGGTGGAAGGACTCTCCGACTCGACCTAAAGAAGACGATGCACTCTTGCTCATGATGCCGCTGTTTTTCAAAAGGCTAGCTATCTTTAAGTTAGTGCGAATCGTTCGGAAGCGCCAATAAACTTTAATGGTGGTTGACTTTCCAAAGAGCCCGTTCATATTCCTATATATCCTTTTATCAAGCAAGTTATCAAGCAAGTAATCAAGCAAGTTTTCAAGCAAAGTTATTTCATAAAGTTTATGAGCAAGTGAAGTTTCAAGTACAACTAAAATAATCAAGTTCATGAGCAAATTTCTTAAGAGTCTTATTATGTTGTCAAGTATATGTGAGTACAATCTTTGTTTATGCTAAGTGGTGTGACTTGTTTATATTGTTTAGAGTCATGTCTCCATGTTGTTGTGCTTTTGTTAGTTTCTACATACTCAGCTTTTACTGACGCATATACTTTCATGTTTTTCTCATATTTAACTTAGCTTGTCAAATCAGAATACATGGAGGTCTTCAAGTAGACATCCATGGGATGATGGGTATTCGTGAGAGATCACATTTGAGATAAAGATAGTTTTTTTCGAACTTAGTTTTTGTAACAACCAAAATGGTTCCATGTTGTAAAAGAGTTTGGCTAAAATTATTTCACTTAGAATTTAATAAAAAACTTAAGCTATGTTTTAATTTGATGGTTGTTTTGAAATTATTGTTGTACCCTTTAGCCTTAGTGTAGCAACTAGTTTTCATAATTAGTTGTGGCGTGGCGGTATCATGTTCAAGTTCCTCTTATTTACAAGTTTAGAGGTAACTTTAAAAAAGTGAGAAAATCGGTGGTGTTACAAAGTGGTTACCAGAGAAACATGTTTTCCAATATGTTTTGAAAAAACTTATGTTAAAGTGTGTTTGCAAACACAGAAACATAAAGAAATAGGACTTAAAAATAAAACGAGAGAGATGGGTAGAAGATAGAAAGGAATTCATGCATATTTCAACATTCAAATGGCTTTTGAGTTTTGTGTTGTTTTGAAACGTTTTTTGCATATCATGGTTAGTTGTGTTTTCATGCTGTGGTGTCGTCATGTCTTTAAGTCATGTGTCATCGTGCAAGTTTCTATGTTGTTTAAGCTTTAGAGTCTTTCCATGATGTCAATTTGTTTGAGTACATGTTATGAGTTGTTTGAATCATGTTAAGAGTTGTGCTTTATGTCTGTTTTGGGCTGTTTTGTTTTGGGAATTCACGTTGTTACCACCTTGAAGATGCTTACCCTAATGAGTTCAACTTTACAGATGAGGACTTATGGTACCATTGTAGTTATTATGACCACATATTTATAGACGAAAAGGTTTTTTTTTTATTATTATAATGGTTACCCTAGTGATATCTTGCATAGCTTTTTTGTTGGTTTATGCATAATTACTTACCTAATATTTCTCCTTATGTGGAACTCAAGACCAAGCAAGATGATGTGTTTTTGGGAAATAGGGAACCAATTTAGATGAAGACACTGTAAATAGGAAAAAGGTTGATGATTTTAGAATTCATTACGAGAACTCTATAGATAGTTAGAAGAGAAGTTTCATGAAGTGGAGTATTTATAGCAATAATCTTGAATAGTATGTAAGTGATGATAAACTTTGGGGATGACATGATTGAATAAGATCCTACAAGTAACAAATTGAAGAAGATGAAATAAAATAGATTGTGATGGAGTGCATAAAATATTGAGAATGAGAGATAGTGAATATACAATTGAAGATGATAATAAGGGAAAGCAAAAAACGATATTAAAAGAAGGTGACTCAAACAAAGAGGAGGAAGTGGAAGATGATGATGAAGGTGTAATTGTATAGTAGGTTCAAGTGATCATGGAGTTAGATGTTGCTGAAATTTAATTTGGTGATGGATGTCTAGTAAGGGATGAAGGTTGATGTGAATGTTAATAAGAAAATCGTCACTCACAAGGATAAGTCCTTAGTTCGGTTTTCTCTAAAGCCAAGCACCAAGAAAACCGATCTAAGTCGAATAATATTATGAATTGATTAATGCTAAGCACCCTTAATCCCTAAAACTATCGTCACAAGAGTCTAAAGCCTAAGCGCCAACTCTTTTAAGAAGTTCGAAAATATCCACACACTCGAAAATTTTCTCACCTTCAGTTTTGGTTTGTTTTGTAGAAAACAAGCAAAATTAAACAATCAATGTTTATTGTATTCACTAATCTGAATTTTTACAAGCTAATGTTAATTATAGTCATAATCATCAAAAAATCCTAACTAAATTAATCTAATTTTTCACGCACAACATTAGGTAAAGTCACCCTAATCTAGTGACTCATCAATGACTCACAAGACAAGAATGCCACATCACCACTGCATGTCATGCAACTTGCTAAAATATCCTAAAAAACTCTATCTAATCTAAAATATATCCTAAAAAACTTATTCTTACCTTGCTAATCAAGATAATCAACAAATGACAACCAGATGTACACAATATCAAGATTTACCCAAATCCCCCAAAAATCGTCCGAATTGACGCAAGGCATGCTGCGTCCAAATTTGCTCGTTTTTGTGGTTTTTCTTCAAAACTTCAAGAAACCTTTCAAGATTCAATATTTTAATGAAGAAACCTTCAAGAAGTCATTTTCCATGTGTATAAGGCGGTAAATTATAATTTAGACACTTCAAGAATTAAAAGACTCAATGCCTAAAAATGAGAAAACCCTATCAAGTGAAGTGGGAAAAACTCATAGGCAAAACCATCTTATTCCCCTAATTCCACCATTCTTTCCATTGCTTGAATGATCAAGTATTTTCGTGTGTCACCATCAACACCCATCATGATGTCTTAGAAGAACCCAAAAGCCTTGAATCCCCATAAGCCATGATTTCCCCCATACTTGCATCATGTTTAGAAGCCATCAACAAACCTTCGAAGTTATCCTCTTGTTTCATATTATCCTCCTCTTCTCCAAAGAGTTTGTCCTCAAACCTCAAAGTTGATCATCAGGAAAACAAGGAGACAAATCACCAATGTTGAACATGGCAAGCACACCATATTCTATTGGCAATTCGAGTTTATATGTATTGTCCCCAATCTTGCTCACAATTTTGAATGGTCCATCACATCGAGGCATTAGCTTGTTTTTCCTTTGATTAGGAAAACTTTCATTCCTTAGATTTAACCATACCAAATTTCCTTCTTTGAATGTGTGTTTGGTTTTATGTTTTTAAGCTCTTGTCTTATAGGTATCATTCACATGCTCAATTCTTGCTCTAACCTGTGCATGTAACTTCTGCATGTATTCAATTTTAGCTAAAGCATATTTGTGAATGAGCTCACCTTTAGGAATAGCCACGAAATCAATAGGTAGCTTGGGATTGATTCCATAAACAACTTCAAAAGGTGAATGCTTAGTTGCATATGTAGGTGAACGATTATAAGCAAATTCGACATGAGCTAACTTCCAGTCCCAATCTTTTTGTGTTTTACTTACCAAACCATGAAGTAGAACGCCTAGGGTTCTGTTTGTGACTTTAGTTTGACCATCTGTTTGTGGATGATAACAAGTACTGAAGAGCAATTTCGTCCCTATCAAACGCCACAATGATTTCTAGAAATAGCTCATAAATTTCGTGTCTTCGTCACTGACAATTATTTTCGGAACTCCATGTAACCATAAATGTGTCAAAAATACAATTTTGCAACATTGACAGCATCATCAATCTTGTGGCAAGGTATGAAGTGAGACATCTTCGAAAACCTGTCAACCACAACCATTTTAGCATCCTGTTGCCTTGCAGTTCTAGGCAACCCAACTATAAAATCCATAGAAATATCATCCCAAGGAGCTTCTGGCAATGGCAATGGTGTGTAGAATCCTTGATGGAAGGATGCCTTGGCGTTTGACAAACAGCACATTGTGATATTACTGCTTCAACACCAGCAATCATTCTAGGCCAATAAAAATGCTCTTGTAACATTGTCAATGTCTTTGTAATATCAAAGTGGCCTGCAATTCCGCCCCCATGTGTTTCTCTGACTAGCAATTCATCAATACTGCACTTAGGGATGCAAAGTTGATTCCCTTTGAATAAGAATCCATCATTTAGCACATAAGATCCCATTGAACCCTTCCAAATTTGTGAATAAATAGGTCCAAAATCTCCATCTTGCTTGTAATATTGTGTAATCAACTCGAAACCAAGAAATTTGAAATTAAGAACACCAATAAAAGCAAACCTCCTTGATAAAGCATCAGCAACCACATTAGATTTGCCTTCTTTGTATTTTGATGAAAAGTGAAAAGACTGCCAAAATTCAACCCACTTAGCATGTCTTGGATTGAGTTTATGTTGGCCATTGATATGCTTCAGAGCCTCATGATCAGAATGCAGTATAAAGTGACTTGGACGCAGACAATTACTCCAATGATCCAATGCTCGAACAATAGCATACAATTCTTTATCATAGGTAGAGTAATTCAACCTTGCTCCATTCAATTTCTCACTGAAATAAGCTATAGGGCGTTTACCTTGAACCAACACTGCACCAATCCCCACGCCACTAGCATCTGTCTCAACTTCAAAAGGTTTCAACATATCTGGCAAAGATAAGATAGGAGCTTGACAAAGCAATTTCTTCACCAATTCGAATACCTTTTGCGTATCTTTGGTCCATTCAAACTTCTCTTTGTTCTTCTTAATACACTCGGTCATAGGTGCTACTATAGAAGAGAAATTCTTCACAAATCTTCTATAGAAAGAAGCTAAACCATGACAAGCACGCACCTCAGTCACAGATTTCGGAACTGGCCATGATTTAAGAGCTTCTACTTTCGAAGAATCAATTGAAACACCATCCTTAGAAACAATATAACCTAAGAACGTCACACATGGGACCATGAACGAGCACTTTTCGATCTTAGCATATAACTTCTGCTTTCTCAAAGTTTCGAACACTTCTCTTAGATGCTGCAGATGATCTTCCACACTTGCACTATATACAAATATATCATCCAAATAGACAACCACAAACTTTCCAATGAAAGGCTTCAAAAATTCATTCCTCAATCTCATAAAAGTACTAGGAGCATTAGTAATACCAAAAGGCATAACTAAATTCACCACCCTCCTTCATTCTGATTTGGTGGTAACCACTCCTCAAATCAATCTTGGTAAACACTTGTGAGCCAAACAATTCATCCAATAAATAATCCAATTGAGGAATAGGAAACCTGTATTTGATGGTGATGTTATTCACAGCTCTAGAATCAATGCACATTCTCCATGATCCATCCTATTTAGGAACAATCAATGTTGGTACTACACATGGACTCATGCTTTCCCTAACATACCCTCTTGCCATCAACTCTTCAATCTGTCGTTGAATTTATTTAGTTTCGTTTGGATTGCACCTGTAAGCTGGTTTATTAGGAATCTGAGCTCCAGGGACCAAATCAATCTGATGTTCAATTCCTCTAATGGGTGGCAACCATGGTGGCAAGTCATCAGGAAATATGTCTTGAAATTCGTGCAACAAGGGGCGCAACTCACGAGGGATGCTCGTTGCTTTCTCTTTGCACTTCCTTAGCCATTAGCACATAGAACTTGTCACAATTCTTAACTTCTTACACCATGGATTTCTCATCAATCAACAAAACACCATTCTTATTGCTCACTTCTTTCGAAAATTTTGAACTTTCTAAAGGTTTCAGCACAACTGGTTTCCCTTGTGCCTGTTTCCTAATGATGTATATGTTTGTTCTCCCATCAAACTATACGAATCTATCATACTGCCACGGCCTTCCAAGCAATATATGGCACGCATCCATAGGACATATATCAAAGAGCACTTGATCATCAGCCCAATTTCGAGTAGTATGAACCCTTGAATGAGGACAATCCTTCTGGATATGGCCTTGACCTTTGCACTTGAAACATGTGCGTTGATCAGGGGGTGGAGGCTTAGTAGCAGAGCCTTTATCCTTGATATATGGAGGAGGTTTCGAAGTGGAATCGAAATTTTGTTTAATTAAAACAATGGCACCTTCTTTCTTCACAAAGGGTTTCCAAAAAGTACTTGGTTTTTTTGAAAATTGCTTCTCAACCCTAGTTGCAACCTTGCAAACTTCATCAAAGGTCCAATAAGGTTGTAATTCCACCTTTTCTCTTATTCTGTCATCTATACCAGCAACATAACAAGCAACTTGATGATCCTCTTTTTCTTCTAAATCGCATATGGTGATCAAATTGAGGAATTTAGATGTATATTCTTCAACTAATTTTCGATCTTGCCTTAAAGTATGCATCTTCATGAAGTTACCTTACTCGTAATCTTGAGGACCAAAACGTTTCCTCATCTCCTTCTTTAATTTCGTCCATGTGGCTACTTTGGACTTCACGTCCTTCTTTCTTTTCTTTTGCATACCCTCAAGCTACAAGCAAGCCAAGCCCGTCAATTTTAATTCTGCAATCTTATATCATTTTTGATCATAATACTCTTTATGTTTAAAAATTCGTTCAATCCTTCATAGCCAATCCAAGAACTTTTCAGTATCCAAACTTCCACTGAATTCAGGAATATCCAGTTTAAGATTGCGATCATCATCCTTATGCCTTTCCTTCTTTATGCGCCTATTCATAGGTTCTTCATTATTAGAACTTGATGAGTATTGTTTTCTTGGTTTTCGTGCACTCCTTGAGCTTGCCTGCTCATCAACAGAACTAATATCCGTCTCCCCTTTACTTACACCCTTAGACTTGCTTGGTGATTTCAATTTTTTGGCAAAGTCTTTCATGGTAGCCTCAAACATGGCCTTTAGTTCTTCGATGTCGTTGCACAATTCCTCGGTGGTGATCTTAGGATTATTTACCTCATAACCTTGAGGATCAATTTCCACTCAACGAAATCACCAAAAGTTGATGTGAATGTTGATAAGAAAATAATCACTCACAAGGATAACTCCTTAGTTCGGTTTTCTCTAAAGCCAAACACCCTCAATCCCTAAAACTATCCTCACAAGACTCTAAAGCCTAAGCACCAACTCTTTTAACAAGTTCGAAAATTTCCACACACTCGAAAATTTTCTCACCTTAATTTTTGGTTTGTTTTGTAGAAAACAAACTAACTTAAACAATCAATGTTTATTGTATTCACTAATCTGAATTTTTACAATCTAATGTTGAGATTATTTATAGTCATAACCGTCAACAAATCCTAACTAAAATAAGCTAATTTTACACACACAACATTAGGTAAATTCATCCTAATGTAGTGATTCATCAATGACTCACAAGATAAGAATCCAACATCATCGCTGCATGTCATGCAACTTGCTATAATATCCTAATAAACTCTATCTAATCTAAAAAATATCCTAACAAAATTAATTATTCTGAACTTGCTAATCAAGATAATCAACAAATTACAACCAGATTTACACAATAACAAAATTTACCCAAATCCCCCAAAAATCGTCCTAATTGACGCAAGGCATGCTTCGTCCAAATATGCGCATTTTTGTGGTTATTTTTCAAAACTTCAAGAAACCTTTCAAGATTAAATCTTTTAATCAAGAAACCTTCAAGAAGTCATTTTGCATGTGTATAAGGCTGTAAATGATGATTTAGACACTTCAAGAATTAAAAGACTCAATGCCTAAAAATGAGAAAACCCTATCAAGTGAAGTGGGAAAAACTCTTAGCCAAAACCATCTTATTCCCCTAATTCCACCATTCTTTCCATTGCTTCAATGATCAAGTATTTTCGTGTGTCACCATACAAACCCATGATGATGTCTTAGAAGATCCTGAAAGCCTTGAATCCCAATAAGCCATAATTTCCCCCATACTTGCATCATTCTTAGAAGCCATCATCAAACCTTCGAAGTTATCCTCTTGTTTCGTATCAAAGGTGAAGTGGGCTATAGAAGCCCAAAAGAGACGAATAGGAGGAATAGAGATGATTTATTTGAAGATTGTAAAATTTTGTGCTATGAATTGAGAAATAGTAAAGAGTTGGAGACTTGCAATTATGAAGAATTCTTTTTGGATATTGCAATAAAAAGGGATGTAATATCTTCAAAGTCGTTAATCTAATCCACCTTGTTTAATTGGTGGTTATTCGCTAAACCAAAGCATATGGAAGTTTATATTTTAATTTCTTTACTTTCTTCTTGTTGCGTGTTGTTACCATGACCGTATTAAACAAATCGGGGGCCCTGTGCAACTTATAAAATTATGCCCTAGCTAATCATTAAGCAATATTTAGAGGGGGGAACTTTTCTAATACAAATGGTTGTAGCATATCATAGCTAAAATATAAAATAATAACGAAAGTATTATTTAAATATTTATTATAATTTTTTTAGTGAACTTTAAAATTGTATAGTGACGTGTAATATAGTTGTACTATTATAGTTACTGACGACAGTTCGACATAATGAAGTGATATTATCAACCTTATTAAGTGAAATAAACGTACTAAAAGAATTGTATTTATTAAAAATATTGTATTTATTTTAAAAAAATTATTTAAAGGTTAAACATATGGAAAAATAAATTTTGACCTGATGTTTAAGTATTAGTACAACTATACAAAGATTGGTGGTTCATGATTGTGTGATTTGTGTCAAAAAAAAATTCAAAATTATAATGTCTACATGGGGACTTGTGCCTGGGTACTATTTACAATTCGTGTTTCAAAACATGCACTAAGACCACTTTGACAAGAGCTTAACTTCTTATTATTTAACAAACTAAAACTATATAGTGAGTTCAAAATTTCAGTTTGGGGGCCCAATTAAAAATGGGCCCTGCGCTGTAACCCAACTTGCACATGCTACTAGACCGGCCTGGTTGTTACATTTGTTGGATGAGAAACCCCTTCTATGTTGGAATTTTTTGACAAACCGTATAACTAGCAATAGAATGAGTTGCATTTAATTGCAATATGTTGTTGATAGAGAATGGTCATGAGACAAAGTTTATGCAAGATTGCAATTAGTGCTTTGTTTTGTTAGCCATTAGTAACGGTTAAGGGTGATAAGAGAAATGTTCTATAGAATTTTTACTAGTTGCTCCAATTACTCCAATCCTATAGACAAGGAGGCAAGGAAGACATGCAAATTGTAATAAGATCAATAAAGGATCATTACAAAAGCCAATATCAAGAACCTACCATTTTGACTAGGAATCAAAGAGCTAAAAGTGTTCTATAACTTAACTAATCAAAGAGGACATGAGGTTTAGGAGGAAATAAAGCAATTATATACATCATAATAGTGATTTGAAACACTCTTATTTCTTAAGGTTTTGTTTTGATGGAATTTCGAATTACAATTTAAAGGCATTTTAGGATCACGAAGTGTTAATGTAAACAAAATCACTTCTCAACCTTAAACTACCTTTCTTTTGTGTGAGTTCTACACCAAATTTCAAACCTTTTTTTATAAAATTTTAGGACTATGAGATTATGCATTGTTGATGTAAAGGCAATCATACTTACATTTGAAGAGTTTCTCAACCATATGAGAGAAATTTCATTGTCTCTTATCTTCTGGAATAATTGTAAGCATACACAGCAATGATTTGGATTATTTCTCACAATGAACAAGCCATATGGGTATGTAGATTATCCTACCCATGACATGAAGATGGCAATAAGTATGTTTTCCTTGAATACTCAACGACAATACGTAGAAAATATAACTTGTGGTACTCTTGCGAACCCTATGAGCTTAAATAATGCTAGAAAATTATCCAATGGGTTTGAAAATAATGCTAGAAAATAATGACGTTTCTTGTCTTTCTTGATGCATTCAATCATAGGAGCAATAATTGATGAGAAGTTTTTGACAAACCTTCTGTAGAAGGAAGCCAATCCATGGAAAGAATGCACTTCAGTCACGTTTGTGGGTGTTGGCCATGATTTTATTGCATCAACCTTAGATTGATCAACTGAAACCACATCTTTTGACACCACATAAACCAGAAACGTCACACTACTCACCATGAAGTAACACTTTTCCAATTGCCCATACAATTATTGTTGTCTCAAAGTTTAAAAAGCCTCTCTTAGATGCTGCAAATAATCTCCATTGTTTATGCTATAAATTAGTATATCATCTAAGTACACAACAACAAACTTACCCAAATATGGCTTTAAAACTTCGTTTATGAGCCTCATGAACGTACTAGGTGCGTTGGTGAGTGCAAAACGCATGACTAACCACTCATAGAGACCCAATTTAGTTTTGAAAGATGTTTTCCATTCATCCCCTTCCCTCATGCGTATCTGATGATGCCCACTTCTTAAATCAATTTTGGAAAACACCTGTGAGCCATATAATTCATCCAGGAGATCGCCCAACCTAGGAATTGGGAACTTGTAACTTGATTGTGATGTTGTTTATAGCTCTAGAATCAATGCACATGCGCCAGGATTCATCTTTCTTAGGAACAATCAATGTTGGTACAACACAAGGACTCATGTCCTTCCTCACGTATCCTCTCTGCATTAATTCCTCAATCTGCCTTTGTATTTCCTTAGTCTCCCCAGGATTGCATCTATATGTTGGTTTATTACGGATCTGAGCACCTAGAATCAAGTCAATCTCGTGTTCAATGCCCCTATTCGGAGGCAAACCTGGTGGCAAATCATGTGGAAATACATCCTCAAATTCACTCAATAGTGGTTAAACAATTTTACGGATTACAGATGTTTAAACTCTCACATCTTTGGCCATTAGAAGGAACACTTGCTGGCAATCAGATAATTCCTTCTCCAACTCCTTAGGAATTGATAAGAACATTCCCTTTCTTATTCTCCATATTCAATTGCTTCCAGTCTTGCGCCACTTTTAAAGGTTTCAAAGCAATTGGCTTGTTAGTTTCCTGTTTTCTGATGATGTAAACATTAGTTCTCCCATCATACTTTACAAATCTATCATATTGGCAGGGTCTACCAAGCAATATATGATAAGCATCCATTGGACAGACATCACACATTACAGAATCCTCAAACTGACCAATTTTGAAATTGACCTGGGCTTGCTTTGTTACTTTGACATCACTGGTATTGCTTGACCAATGTCACTTGTAAGGTTGAGGATGATTGTATGTGGGGTGATTCAACTTCTAAAACAATAGGGTAGAGACCACATTAGTACAGCTGCCACTATCAATTATCACGTCACACAACTTGCCCTCTACATTACACCTGGTCGCGAAAATTTTATCCCTCTGGTTCTCTTAAATTGGCGCAGGTTTAGACTAAAGAACCCTCCTGAGGACCAACGCCTGACCCTATGTTTCTGCCTCTACTTCCTCCATGTCATTGCTACTTTGTTCTTCCTGGGAATCAGTATTTTTGTCCTCCCCTTCTTCAAAAAGAACATCTAAGTAGGCATCCTCAATTTCCTATGCTCCCCTAAAAGTGATTACCCTAGAGTTTGGGCACTAACTGGTTGAGAATACACCACTTCTTTCTTAGATTCATAGGATTTAAAGAATGCTTTTAGCTTCTTTGAATTCCCATGTTTTTCAACTCTACGTGCCACTTTGCAGATTTCATCATAAGTCCAGTAGGGTTGCAATTCCAATTTCTCCCTAATGGATTCATCCAATCATGCTACAAATCGAGCAACTTTGTGATCACACAATATCATCAATGTTTCAAAAGCATTGATATACTTTTCAACACTCTTTTGCCCCTGTTTTAAAGTGTGCATCTTTAGGAAATTATTCTGCTCATATTCATGTGGTACAAATTTCTTCATCAATTCTCTTTTCAATTTGCACCATGAACAGATTTTCGATCTCCCTTCCTTTTTGCGTTTTCTTTGTAATCCTTCAAACCACAAACTAGCATAAGAAGTTAGCTTTAATTCTGGCACGCTGAAAGCCTTATGATCGTCATACTCCTTGTAATTGAAGACTCTTTCGGTTCTCCTTAGCCAATCAAGGAAAACTTCTGGATCTAAACTGCCGTTGAAATGAGGAACGTCCAACTTTAGACTACTATCATCATCCTTCTGTTTGTGACGCCTTTTATGTCTGTTTCGGTCATCTTCTTCACTTAAACTAGTGTCATAATCATGCCTAGGTTTGCGTGCACTCCTGCTTGTGTTTTCATCACTAGAACTTGATTCAATTTCGTCAATTGTGTGACTCTTCTTCCTGTTTTTTTAACTTCCTGATACAAAATTCATCACTTCCTCTAGCATGGTGCGCAATTCCTTAATTTCATTATCCCTTCTGATTTCCATAGCTTGTTCTAAGGACAATCCTCTTTCAAAATTTGTAGGAACTTCTTCATCTCCACCTGCCATAGCAATGTTGTTTCAAGTGTTTGATCGATTGATGAGCACTTGCGTATAAAAGACCTCTCAACGAAAGCACCAAATGTGATGTGAATTTTCGTATGAACAAAAACTCACAATGGTAAATACTAAATTTTCAAACCTATAAATACAAAGTCACCAAGATTCTCAAATTTAGGTTGATTAATTAGTCCTTTGGTTAAAGCCTAAGAACCCTCAAAGCTACTAATTAATATGCACAAGAGTATAAAGAAATTAATCACCAACTCTTAGAATTTTCGATTTTTTGTTTTCAAGTAAAAAACAACCTTTTATTCAACTCAAACTTATTTAATTTACAACCTAGTGTTGAGATTATTTATAGGTAAAATCATCCACAAAATCCTAGCTAAAAACAACTAATAAACACGTGAAAAACTAGGAAATTCGGCCCACTTGTGCCACTTGCACAAGTTGCCCTAAAAACTCAAGATACGATTGCCACATCATCATGCAACTTGCACATGATCTTATCTTGCCTAACAAACTCTAACTAACTAACTAATCAAGAAAATATCCTAACAACTTTTGCGCATATTTTCAAGGTTTTCAAGAACTTTAAGAAATGATTCAAGATCCAATCTTTTAATCAAGAAACCTTCAAGAAACCTTTCTCCATGCATTTTAGCATAATTATGATGATCAAGACTCAACAAGAAATAAATGACTCAAAGCCAAAAATGAGAAAAACCCTGTGGGAAAAACTCATAGGCAAAAACCATCTTGTTCCCCAAAATCCACCATTTCTTGCCTTGATTTGCGTGCCACTTATTGATAAGTAACCATGCACACACAAATCCCTACCCTTGATGCACCCATATGGTTGATATTTCCATATGCAACTAATTCACCTATTGTTGCATCCTTGCCATTGACACCATTGATATCACCACCTTCGAAGTTTCCATCAAATTTACCATAACTTATTTCATTAATATCACCTATATCACTGATGCTTGTATTTGTATCAGTTTCCTACCTACCAGGCTCCACAGAGACTTCCAGAAATAACTCATATATTTTTTATTCTTATCACTCATACTACTTTTCGAAACTCCATGAAACGTGATAATGTTTCGAAAATAGACGTATGCAAGCTTAAATGTTCTACATGCTCTTCGTTGCTCGTAGAGTACACCATTATGTCATCAATGAACACAACCACACACTTATCCAAAAACCATTGCAAAATCCTATTCATTAAGTCTATGAAAATTGCTGGCACATTCGTCAACCCAAAAGGCATAACAGTGAACTCATAGTGCCCGTACCTCGTCCGAAAAGCCATCTTTGTTATGTCCTCATCGGCAATTCTTAGTAGATGGTATCCTGACCTTAAATCAATCTTTGAGAATATCTTAGCTCCTTTCAATTGATCAAACAAGTCATCGATTCTTGGTAAAGGATATTTACTCTTGATTTTCACCTTATTCAACCCCCTATAATCAATACACAACCTTCAGCTCCCGTCTTTCTTCTTCACAAACAGCACTGGCGCTCCCTAAGGTGATTCACTAGGCCTAATGTAACCTTTCTCCAACAAATCCTATAACTCATCCTTCAACTCACTTATTCCGCAGGTGTTATCCTATATGGTTCTTTGGAAATGGGCACTATTCCAAGCACTATGTCTATGGTGAAGTCGATTTCTCGCTTCGGTGGCATTCCTGCAATCTCCTTCGGAAACACGTCTAGGACATCCCTCACTACCTCAATGTCCTCTGGTTTAGAAGACTTGACGTGATCTACATCCCTCACACTAAAAAATTAAATAGGGAAACCTCTATTCACGTACCTAGCAAACCTCATCATTGACACTATTTTCTTGTGCTTTGGCCTTCCTCCCCTCCAATAGCTCACCATCTTACCGTTTTTAACTAACAATTTTTTCTGCGGCTCACACAAAATCTCAGCCGTATGTTTCACTCAACCAATCCATCCCTAGGATCACCTCCAATCACCCAACTTAAACTCGATTAGGTTAGCCTTAAACTCCACTCCCTTATCCTGATGATAACACTATCGACATATCTATTGTATCTACTTTTCCCAAAACCGACATTAACTTTTCCAAAGTTCTAGTGGATACAAAATAATGTGTTGCACTAGAATTGAACATAACTTTAACAGTAAGAGAGTGAAAAGAGAAAGTACGATTAATCAAATCCTTACAAGCATCCGCTTTACTTTGTGCTATCACATTCAGCTTTTCCAGTAGTCGGGGTCTTAGCGTGGCCTCCTCCATTTCCACTTTTATTCCTATTTCCTGCTTGTTACATTTCCTTTCCTCAAATATTTACTTGGACTTTGGTTCTATCGCTGATAAGGGTGTCCAAGTAAATATGGCCACGCTAAGACCCCGACTACTGGAAAAGCTGAATGTGATAGCACAAAGTAAAGCGGATGCTTGTAAGGATTTGATTAATCGTACTTTCTCTTTTCACTCTCTTACTGTTAAAGTTATGTTCAATTCTAGTGCAACATATTATTTTGTATCCACTAGAACTTTGGAAAAGTTAATGTCGGTTTTGGGAAAAGTAGATACAATAGATATGTCGATAGTGTTATCATAAGGATAAGGTAGTGGAGTTTAAGGCTAACCTAATCGAGTTTAAGTTGGGTGATTGGAGGTGATCCTAGGGATGGATTGGTTGAGTGAAACATACGGCTGAGATTTTGTGTGAGCCGCAGAAAAAATCGTTAGTTAAAAACGGTAAGATGGTGAGCTATTGGAGGGGAGGAAGGCCAAAGCACAAGAAAATAGTGTCAATGATGAGGTTTGCTAGGTACGTGAATAGAGGTTTCCCTATTTAATTTTTTAGTGTGAGGGATGTAGATCACGTCAAGTCTTCTAAACCAGAGGACATTGAGGTAGTGAGGGATGTCCTAGACGTGTTTCCGAAGGAGATTGCAGGAATGCCACCGAAGCGAGAAATCGACTTCACCATAGACATAGTGCTTGGAATAGTGCCCATTTCCAAAGCACCATATAGGATAACACCTGCGGAATAAGTGAGTTGAAGGATGAGTTATAGGATTTGTTGGAGAAAGGTTACATTAGGCCTAGTGAATCACCTTAGGGAGCGCCAGTGCTGTTTGTGAAGAAGAAAGACGGGAGCTGAAGGTTGTGTATTGATTATAGGGGGTTGAATAAGGTGAAAATCAAGAGTAAATGTCCTTTACCAAGAATCGATGACTTGTTTGATCAATTGAAAGGAGCTAAGATATTCTCAAAGATTGATTTAAGGTCAGGATACCATCTACTAAGAATTGCCGATGAGGACATAACAAAGATGGCTTTTCGGACGAGGTACGGGCACTATGAGTTCACTGTTATGCCTTTTGGGTTGACGAATGTGCCAGCAATTTTCATAGACTTAATGAATAGGATTTTGCAATGGTTTTTGGATAAGTGTGTGGTTGTGTTCATTGATGACATAATGGTGTACTCTACGAGCAACGAAGAGCATGTAGAACATTTAAGCTTGCATACGTCTATTTTCGAAACATTATCACGTTTCATGGAGTTTCGAAAAGTAGTATGAGTGATAAGAATAAAAAAATATATGAGTTTCTGAAAGTCTCTGTGGAGCCTGGTAGGTAGGAAAATGATACAAATACAAGCATTAGTGATATATGTGATATTAATGAAATAAGTTATGGTAAATTTGATGGAAACTTCGAAGGTGGTGATATCAATGGTGTCAATGGCAAGGATGCAACAATAGGTGAATTAGTTGCATATGGAAATATCAACCATATGGGTGCATCAAGGGTAGGGATTTGTGTGTGCATGGTTACTTATCAATAAGTGGCACGCAAATCAAGGCAAGAAATGGTGGATTTTGGGGAACAAGATGGTTTTTGCCTATGAGTTTTTCCCACAGGGTTTTTCTCATTTTTGGCTTTGAGTCATTTATTTCTTGTTGAGTCTTGATCATCATAATTATGCTAAAATGCATGGAGAAAGGTTTCTTCAAGGTTTCTTGATTAAAAGATTGGATCTTGAATCATTTCTTAAAGTTCTTGAAAACCTTGAAAATATGCGCAAAAGTTGTTAGGATATTTTCTTGATTAGTTAGTTAGTTAGAGTTTGTTAGGCAAGATAAGATCATGTGCAAGTTGCATGATGATGTGGCGATCTTATCTTGAGTTTTTAGAGCAACTTGTGCAAGTGGCACAAGTGCGCCGAATTTCCTAGTTTTCACGTGTTTATTAGTTGTTTTTAGCTAGGATTTTGTGGATGATTATACCTATAAATAATCTCAACACTAGGTTGTAAATTAAATAAGTTTGAGTTGAATAAAAGGTTGTTTTTTACTTGAAAACAAAAAATCCGAAATTTTAAGAGTTAGTAGCTTTGAGGGTTCTTAGGCTTTAATCAAAGGACTAATTGATCAACCTAAATTTGAGAATCTTGGTGACTTTGTCTTTATAGGTTTGAAAATTTAGTATTAACCATTGTGAGTTTTTGTTCATACGAAAATTCACATCACATTTGGTGCTTTCGTTGAGAGGTCTTTTATACTCAAGTGCTCATCAATCGATCAAACACTTGAAACAACATTGCAATGGCAGGTGGAGATGAAGAAGTTTCTACAAATTTTGAAAGAGGATTGTCCTTAGAACAAGCTATGGAAAGCAGAAGGGATAATGAAATTAAGGAATTGCGCACCATGCTAGAGGAAGTGATGAATTTTGTATCAGGAAGTTAAAAAAACAGGAAGAAGAGTCACACAATTGACGAAATTGAATCAAGTTCTAGTGATGAAAACACAAGCAGGAGTGCACGCAAACCTAGGCATGATTATGACACTAGTTTAAGTGAAGAAGATGACCGAAACAGACATAAAAGGCGTCACAAACAGAAGGATGATGATAGTAGTCTAAAGTTGGACGTTCCTCATTTCAACGGCAGTTTAGATCCGGAAGTTTTCCTTGATTGGCTAAGGAGAACCGAAAGAGTCTTCAATTACAAGGAGTATGACGATCATAAGGCTTTCAGAGTGCCAGAATTAAAGCTAACTTCTTATGCTAGTTTGTGGTTTGAAGGATTACAAAGAAAACGCAAAAAGGAAGGGAGATCGAAAATCTGTTCATGGTGCAACTTGAAAAGAGAATTGATGAAGAAATTTGTACCACATGAATATGAGCAGAATAATTTCCTAAAGATGCACACTTTAAAACACGGGCAAAAGAGTGTTGAAGAGTATATCAATGCTTTTGAAACATTGATGATATTGTGTGATCACAAAGTTGCTCGATTTGTAGCATGATTGGATGAATCCATTAGGGAGAAAGTGGAATTGCAACCCTACTGGACTTATGATGAAATCTGCAAAGTGGCACGTAGAGTTGAAAAACATGGGAATTCAAAGAAGCTAAAAGCATTCTTTAAATCCTATGAATCTAAGAAAGAAGTGGTGTATTCTCAACCAGTTAGTGCCCAAACTCTAGGGTAATCACTTTTAGGGGAGCATAGGAAATTGAGGATGCCTACTTAGATGTTCTTTTTGAAGAAGGGGAGGACAAAAATACTGATTCCCAGGAAGAACAAAGTAGCAATGACATGGAGGAAGTAGAGGCAGAAACATAGGGTCAGGCGTTGGTCCTCAGGAGGGTTCTTTAGTCTAAACCTGCGCCAATTTAAGAGAACCAGAGGGATAAAATTTTCGCGACCAGGTGTAATGTAGAGGGCAAGTTGTGTGACGTGATAATTGATAGTGGCAGCTGTACTAATGTGGTCTCTACCCTATTGTTTTAGAAGTTGAATCACCCCACATACAATCATCCTCAACCTTACAAGTGACATTGGTCAAGCAATACCAGTGATGTCAAAGTAACAAAGCAAGCCCAGGTCAATTTCAAAATTGGTCAGTTTGAGGATTCTGTAATGTGTGATGTCAGTCCAATGGATGCTTATCATATATTGCTTGGTAGACCCTGCCAATATGATAGATTTGTGAAGTATGATGGGAGAACCAATGTTTACATCATCAGAAAACAGGAAACTAACAAGCCAATTGCTTTGAAACCTTTAAAAGTGGCGCAAGACTGGAAGCAATTGAATGTGGAGAATAAGAAAGGGACTGTTCTTATCCTAAGGAGTTGGAGAAGGAATTATCTGATTGCCAGCAAGTGTTCCTTCTAATGGCCAAAGATGTGAGAGTTTAAACATCTGCAATCCGTAAAATTGTTCAACCACTATTGAGTGAATTTGAGGATGTATTTCCACATGATTTGCCACCAGGTTTGCCTCCGAATAGGGGCATTGAACACGAGATTGACTTGATTCTAGGTGCTCAGATCCGTAATAAACCAACATATAGATGCAATCCTGGGGAGACTAAGGAAATACAAAGGCAGATTGAGGAATAAATGCAGAGAGGATACGTGAGGAAGGACATGAGTCCTTGTGTTGTACCAACACTGATTGTTCCTAAGAAAGACGAATCCTGGCGCATGTGCATTGATTCTAGAGCTATAAACAACATCACAATCAAGTTACAAGTTCCCAATTCCTAGGTTGGGCGATCTCCTGGATGAATTATATGGCTCACAGGTGTTTTCCAAAATTGATTTAAGAAGTGGGCATCATCAGAAACGCATGAGGGAAGGGGATGAATGGAAAACATCTTTCAAAACTAAATTGGGTCTCTATGAGTGGTTAGTCATGCGTTTTGCACTCACCAACGCACCTAGTACGTTCATGAGGATCATGAACGAAGTTTTAAAGCCATATTTGGGTAAGTTTGTTGTTGTGTACTTAGATGATATACTGATTTATAGCATAAACAATGGAGATTACTTGCAGCATCTAAGAGAGGCTTTTTAAACTTTGAGACAACAATAATTGTATGGGAAATTGGAAAAGTGTTACTTCATGGTGAGTAGTGTGACGTTTCTGGTTTATGTGGTGTCAAAAGATGGGGTTTCAGTTGATCAATCTAAGGTTGAAGCAATAAAATCATGGCCAACACCCACAAACGTGACTGAAGTGCATTCTTTCCAGGGATTGGCTTCCTTCTACAGAAGGTTTGTCAAAAACTTCTCATCAATTATTGCTCCTATGATTGAATGCATCAAGAAAGACAAGAAGTTTGAGTGGAACAAAGAGGCGTTGAAGGCCTTCGAAAAAATCAAAGATTTGTTATGCCACACACCTATTCATGCATTGCCTAATTTTACAAAACCTTTTGAAGTTAAAACAGATGCAAGCAGTGTAGGGATTGGAGCAATTCTGGTGCAGAGAAAAAGACCAATTGTCTATTTCAGCGAAAAATTGAATGGGGCAAGATTAAATTATTCCACTTATGATAAAGAGTTTTATGCAATTGTTAGAGCTCTAGATCATTGGAGTCATTATTTGAGGCCTAATCACTTCATCCTGCATACTGATCATGAAGCACTGAAGCATATCAATGGTCAACAGAAACTGTATCCTAGACATGCCAAGTGGGTTGACTTCCTTCAATCTTTTCATTTTTCATTTAATGTGGTAGCAGATGCACTTTCTAGAAGGTATGTATTGTTCAGTGTTCTGAACTGCAAGCTATTGGGTTTTGACCATATCATGACATATTATGAAGGTGACATTGATTTTGGTCCTGTGATGCAACAACTGGGATGTGGAGTAGTTGGATCATATGTTCTACATGATGGATTCCTGTTTAAAGGGAGTCAATTATGCGTGCCTAATTGTTCAATCAGAGAGTTACTGGTAAGAGAGGCGCATGGAGGAGGTCTTACTAGGAATTTTGGAATTGCTAAATCATTAACCATTCTGCAAGAACACTTTTATTCGCTTAAGATGATTAGAGACATGGAAGCTATGATTTCTCAATGTGCTGTATGTCAAAAGGCTCAAGCAACTTTTCATCAAGGGTTATACATACCATTGCCAGTTCCAGATGGTCCCTGGCAGGATGTGTCAATGGATTTCATTGTTGGTCCTAACAACTTATCTAAATAACTAATTAACAAGATAATCATCAGATTTTAAGCTAAAAATTACAAGAATACTTGCAGCCCAAGATCTTGGAAAAATCGCAAAAATCACGCCCCATATTCGTCCCTTTATTTGCGCAATTTTCAAGAACTTCAAGAAATGCTTCAAGATCCAACCTTTTAATCAAGAAACCTTCAAGAATATGTCCTCCATGTATTTTAGCATAATTATGATGACCAAGACTCTGCAAAAAATGAAAGACTCAATGCCAAAAATGAGGAAAACCTTGTGGGAAAAAACACATAGGCAAAAACCATCTTGTTCCCCAAATCCTCCATTTTTACCTTGATTTGTGTGCCATATTATTGACAT
Organism: Suaeda aralocaspica; assembly: GCA_016808085.1. NCBI lineage: Eukaryota > Viridiplantae > Streptophyta > Magnoliopsida > Caryophyllales > Amaranthaceae > Suaeda > Suaeda aralocaspica. The sequence goes on along the minus strand of PYUH01000113.1, from coordinate 635,110 downwards.
GTGACCATGCACACGCAAATCCCTACCCTTGATGCACCCATATGGTTGATATTTCCATAAGAAATTATTTCACCTATGGTTGCATCTTTACCATTGACACCATTGATATCACTGTTGATATCACCACCTTCGAAGTTGCCATCACTTATTTCATTAATATAATTAATATCACCGATGCTCGCACTTGTATCATCCTCCCCTTCTTCAAAAGAGTTTGACCTCAAACTTCGAAGTTGTTCATCAGGCACATATGGAGATAGATCACCAGTATTAAAAGTAGCATGGACTCCATATTCACATGGTAACTCAAGTTGATAAGCATTATCACCAACTTTTTTCAAAATTTTGAATGGTCCATCACATCTAGGCATCAATTTATTTTTCCTGTGATTAGGAAACCTTTCCTTCCTGAGTTGTAACAAAACCAAATCTCCTTCTTGAAATTTGCGTGGGTTCCTGTGCTTATTGGCTTGTTTCTTATATTGATCATTCACCTTTTCAATCCTTCCTCTTATATGTGCATGTAATTTCTGCATATATTTAATTTTGTACAGAGCAGTTTTATGAACCAACTCACCTTTAGGAACACAGATGAAATCAATTGGCAATTTAGGGTTGATGCCATAAACCACTTCAAAAGGTGAATGTTTGGTTGCATAAGTAGGTTATCTGTTGTAGGCAAGCTCAGCATGCGTCAGTTTGAAATCCCAATCCTTCTGAGTCTTGCTTACTAATCCCCGCAACAACACCCCTAACGTTTTGTTCGTCACTTTAGTCTGCCCATCAGTTTGTGGGTGATAGGAAGTGTTAAAAAGTAACTTGGTTCTAACCAGTTTCCACAATGATTTCCAAAAGTAGCACATGAATTTCGAATCCCTGTCACTGACAATTATTCTACGAATACCATGCAATCGAATTATATCCCTAAAATATAGCTCTGCCACGTTAACAGTATCATCAGTTTTATTGCAAGGAGTGAAATGTGCCATCTTTGAAAACCTGTCCACCACCACCATAATAGAATCCCTATGGCGAGCTGTTCTAGGTAGACCAACAATGAAATCCATTGATACATCTTCCCAGGGACCATTTGGAACTAGCAACGGTATGGATAACCCATGATGAAAGGTTGCTTTAGCCTTTTGACATATAGCACATTGAGAAATCACAGCTTCCACATCTCTAATCATCTTGGGCCAATAAAAATGTTCTTGCAGCATACTCAACGATTTCGTAATTCCAAAATGCCCTACAAGACCCCCTCCATGCGCCTCCCTAACCAGTAATTCTCTGATTGAACAATTAGGCACGCACAGTTGATTCCCTTTAAACAGGAATCCATCATGTAAGACATATGATCCAACTGCTCCACGTTTCAATTGTTGCATCACAGGACCGAAATCAATGTCACCTTCATAATATGTATTGATATGGTAAGAACCCAACACCTTGCAATTCAGAACACTAATCAACACATACCTTCTAGAAAGTGCACCTGCTACCACATTAGACTTGCCATCTTTCTATTTAGATGAAAATGAAAAGATTGAAGGAACTCAACCCACTTGGCATGTCTAGGATTCAGTTTCTGCTGACCATTAATATGCTTCAATGCTTCATGATCAGAATGCAGGATGAAGTGATTAGGCCTCAAATAATGACTCCAATGATCCAGATCTCTAACAATGGCATAAAACTCCTTATCATAGGTGGAATAATTTAATCTGGCCCCATTAAATTTTTTGCTGAAATAAGCAATTGGTCTTTTACCCTGCACCAGAACTGCTCCAATCCCTAGATTGCTTGCATCTGTTTCAACTTCAAATGGCTTTGTGAAATCAGGCAATGCAAGAATGGGTGTGTGGCATAACATATTCTTGATTTTTCCGAATGCAATCTGTGCCTCATTTGTCCATTCAAATTTCTTATCCTTTTTTATGCATTCAGTCATTGGAGCAACAATGGATGAGAAATTTTTGACAAACCTTCTGTAGAAGGAAGCCAAACGATGGAAAGATCGTACTTTAGTCACGTTGGTGGGTGTTGACCATGACTTAATTGCGTTAACTTTGGATTGATTAACTGAAACCCCATCTTTGGACACCACATAACCCAAAAACGTCACACTTTGCACCAAAAAATAACACTTCTCCAATTTTTCGTATAGTTTTTCTTGCCTCAAAGTCTCAAAAACTTGTCTAAGATGCTGTAGATGATCTCCATTATTTCTGCTATAAACCAATATATCATCTAAGTATACAACAACAAACTTACCCAAATATGGCTTCAAAACTTCATTTATAAGTCTCATAAACGTGCTAGGGGCGTTGGTGAGTCCAAAAGGCATGACTAACCACTCATAGAGACCTAATTTAGTTTTGAAAGTTGTTTTCCATTCATCCCCGTCCCTCATACGAATCTAATGGTACCCGCTTCTCAAATCAATCTTTGAAAACGTACCCCTGGGAGCCATATAACTCGTCCAAAAGATCGTCCAGTCTAGGAATTGGGAATCTGTACTTGATTGTGATGTTTTTTACAGCCCTAGAATCAATGCACATGCGCTAAGATCCGTCTTTTTTTGGAACAATCAGTGTTGGTATAGCACAAGGACTCATTCTCTCCCTCACGTTTCCCCTCTGCATTAATTCCTCAATCTGCCTTTGTATTTCCTTGGTCTCCTAAGGATTGCATCTATATGGTGGTTTATTAGGAATTTGAGCACCTGGGATTAAGTCAATCTGGTGTTCAATGCCCCTATTGGGAGGCAAACCGGGTGGTAAGTTATCTGGAAATACATCTTCAAATTCCTTCAATAGTGGTTGAAGAATTTTAGGGATTGAGATGTTTCAACTCTCACATCTTTGGCCATCAACAGAAATACTTGCTGGCAACCAGTCAATTCCCTCTCTAATTCCTTGGGATTAGTCAAAAACACTCCCTTTTATTCTTCACACTCAATTGCTTCTTGTTTTGTGCCACTTTTAGAGGTTTTAAAGCAATTGGCTTGTCAGTTTCCTGTTTTCTGATGATGTAGACATTGGTTCTTCCATCATACTTCACGAATCGATCCTATTGCCAGGGTCAACCAAGCAATATATGACAAGCATCCATTGGACAGACATCACACATCACAGAATCCTCAAATTTACCAATCTCGAAATTTATCAGGGTCTGCTTAGTCACTTTGACATCACTGGTGTTGCTTAACCAATTTAACTTGTAAGATTGAGGATGATTGTATGTGGGGTGATTCAATTTCTGAATCAATAGGGTAGAGACCACATTAGTACAGCTGCCACTGTCAATTATCACATCACACAGCCTACCCTGTACATTACACCTGGTCACGAAAATTTTGTCCCTCTGGTTCTCTTCAATTGGCGCAGGTTTAGACTGAAGAACCTCCTGAGGACCAATGCTTGACCCTGTGTTTTTGCCTCCACTTCTTCCATATCATTGCTGCTTTGTTCTTCTTGGGAATCAATATCTTCGTCCTCCCCTTCTTTAAGAAGAACATCTAAATACGCATCTTTGATTTCCATTGCTTCTCTAACAGTGATTACTCTGGAGTTTGGGGAATTTTGTTGTATATGTCCTATTCCTTGACACATTAAACACTTCTTGTTGTCTTCAGGGATTGTCAGTGGTTTGTTTGGAGTGGCTGCCCTTTTATCATTGTCGAATTTAGGTTTAGCACTAGCTGGTTGGGAATACACCACTTCTTTCTTGGATTCATAGGATTTAAAGAATGCTTTTGGCTTCTTTGAATTCCCATGTTTTTCCACCCTAAGTGTCACTTTACAGATCTCATCATTTATCCAGTAGGGTAGAAATTCTACTTTTTCCCTAATGGATCCATCCAGCCCTGCCACAAACCGTGCAAGTTTGTGATCTTCCTTTTCTTCTAGATCACACAATATCAGCAAATTTTCGAAAGCATTGATGTACTTCTCAACACTTTTCGGCTCATATTCATGTGGTACAAATTTCTTCCTCAATTCTCTTTTCAATTTGCGCCATGAACAGATTTTCGACCTTCCTTCCTTTTTGCATTTTCTTTGTAATCCCTCATACCACAGGCTAGCATAAGATATTAGTTTTAATTCTGCCACTCTGAAGGCCTTATGATCATCATACTCCTTGTAGTTGAAGATCCTTTCGGTTCTCCTTAGCCAATCAAGGAAAATTTCTGGATCTAAACTGTCGTTGAACTCAGGAACGTCAAACTTTAAACTACGATCATCATCCTTCTGTTTGTCACGCCTCTTATGCTTGTTTCGGTCATCTTCTTCACTGGAACTTGTGTCATAGTCACGCCTAGGTTTGTGTGCACTCCTGCTTGTATTTTCATCATTAGAACTTGATTTAATTTCATCAATTGCGTGATTTTTGTTCTTGGTTTTCGAACTTCCTGACACAAAATTCATCAGTTCTTTTAGCATAGTGCGCAATTCCCTAATTTCATTGTCTCTTTTGATTTCTCTGGCTTGTTCTAAGGACAATCCTCTTTCAAAATTTGCAGGTACTTCGTCACCACCACTTGCCTAGCAATGTTGTTTCAAGTGTTTAATTTGATGTGAATTTTCGTGTAAACAAAAACTCACAAGGGTATAAACTAAAATTTCGAATCTATAAAAACCAAGTCACCAAGATTCTTAATTTTAGGTTGATCAATTAGTCCTTCGATTAAAGCCTAAGCACCCTCAAAGCTACTAATTAAATCACAAGAGTATAAAGAAATTAATCACAAACTCTCTAAATTATCGGATTTTTTTGTTTTCAAGTAAACAAACAAACTTTTATTCAACTCCAACTTAATTAATTACAAACTAATGTTTAGATTATTTATAGGTATAATCATCAACAAAATCCTACCTAAAATCAACTAAAATACACGCACAAAGCATAGGGAATTCGTCCCTCATACACACACAGGATAAAGATAAGCATGCCACCTCATCATGCAACTTGCACATGATCTTATCTTGTCTAACAAACTCTAACTAACTAACAAATCAAGAAAATATCCTAACAACTTATCTAAATAAGTAATTAACAAGATAATCATTAGATTTTAAGCTAAAAATTACAAGAATACTTGTAGCCCAAGATCTTGGAAAAATCGCAAAAATCACGCCCCATATTTGTCCCTTTATTTGCGCAATTTTTCAAGAACTTCAAGAAATGCTTCAAGATCCAACCTTTTAATCAAGAAACTTTCAAGAATATGTCCTCCATGTATTTTAGCATAATTATGATGACCAAGACTCTACAAGAAATGAAAGACTCAATGCCAAAAATCAGGAAAACCTTGTGGGAAAAAACACATAGGCAAAAACCATCTTGTTCCCCAAATCCTCCATTCTTGCCTTGATTTGCGTGCCATATTATTGACATGTGACCATGCACACGTAAATCCCTACCCTTGATGCACCCATATAGTTGATATTTCCATAAGCAATTTTTTCACCTATGGTTGCATCCTTACCATTGACACCATTGATATCACCACCTTCGAACTTGCCATCACTTATTTCATTAATATAATTAATATTATGATGCTCGCACTTGTATCATAAAGGAGGTTTGTTAAGGAATTTTCGAGGATCACTAAGTTGATGACGTCGTTAATGATGAAAGACTGTAAGTTTATTTGGAGAGATAAGTATGAGGAGGCATTTCAGACTATGAATGAGCGGTTGACTACGGCTCTAGTGTTGACGTTACCACACAGGAATGGTTCTTATGACGAGTATAGTGATGCTTCTAAAAATGTTTTGCGATGTTTTGTAATGCAAAATGGAAAGGGGATTGCGTATGCTTCGAGACAGTTGAAGTCGTAAGAAGCAAACTATCCCACCCACGATCTCAAACAAGGAGCAATCGTGTGTTTGCCTTGAAGATATGGAGACACTACTTATATGGACGGGAGTGTAGAATCTAAAAGGATCACAAGAGCTTAAAGTAGTTTTTAACTCAAAAATATTTGAACATGCGGCAAAGGAGATGGCTCGAATTGATCAAGGATTATGATTTTGATATAGAATACCATGACGGGAAGGCCAATGTGGTAGCGGTTGCTCTAATTCTTAAAACGAAGTATGGAGTGAATTCTCTAGTGGTTGCTGACGAACTATGTAGGGACATAGAGAAGATGAATTTGGAGATAGTGAAAGAGGGATCATTGGAAGGAATACATTGCAATCTTAGTATCCAACCACTAGTGCCTGAAGAGATAAAGGAGAACTAGGATGAAGATGTGAAATTGGATAGAATAAAGGAGAAATTAAAGGTGGGGAAGGATATGGACTTCAAAATGCATGAAGATGGAAGTTTGAGGTTTAAATGAAGATGGAGCGTACCGCAAAAATGCGAAGAATTGAAAAGGAAGATTATGGAGGAAGGTCATAACACACCATACTCAGTTCATCCTGGAGGTGATAAATTGTAAAAGGATTTTAAAAAGGTGTATTTGTGGCCTTGAATCAATCGGAAAGTAGCCGAATTCAGAGTATGTGTCTTAATTATCAAAAGGTGGAATATGACCATAAAATGCCACAAAGGGAGGTTCAACCACTTGAAATCCAAGGATGGAAGTGGGATTACATATCAATGGCTTTTGTAACCTGCTTACCAAAGTCACGAAATAAGGATGATACCTTATGGGTTGTGGTGGATAGGCTTACTAAATCAGCGGTGTTTATACCGATGAAGGAGACATGGAAGACGGATCAATTTCGAAAGGCATATATAAAGCATGTTGTGAGGTTACATGGTGTTCCAAAAGATATCGTATCAGATTGGGATTCTAGGTTTCTTTCAAAATTCAGAAAAAGGGTCCAGAAGAACTTCGGTACAACATTGAAAATGAGTACAACTTTCCATCTAGCAAGGAATGGTCAAACAGAGAGAACCATACAGACATCAGAGGACATGTTGAGAGCTTGTGTGATGGATTTTCAAGGGAATTGGGAGGATTGCTTGGATTTGATCGAATTCTCGTACAACAATAGCTACCATGCAAGTATTGGCATGACACCTTTTGAGGCACTGTATGGAAGGAAGTGTAGTTATGTTGAAGTGACATAAGTGAGAGAGTAATTCTAGGACGTCAGTTTATTGAGGAAACTACCAATATTGTAAGAGTAATACAAGTTGCACAAGATAGGCAGAAATCCTATGCAGACCAAAAGTGTCAAGAAGTCATGTTTGAAGTTGGTGAAAAGGTCTTACTAAGAGTATCGTAGATGAAAGGTGTGACGAGGTTTGGGAAGAAAGGAAAGTTGAGCTCAAAATACATTGGACCTGATGAGATCTTGCAAAGGATTGGAAAGGTTGCATATAACCCCTCACTCGCTGGACTCCCTCGGCGGCAGCCCTGCCACGTTGAACCACCCACCAGTCAGTCGCCCACTAACCAACCATCACTCGCCGACCACCTCCTCCACCCTTCTTGGTATATTTTCGAAACTCTTTAAAAAAAAATAAAAAACTTGTTCTTCAATTCTTTCTTAAATCTTGTGAAAATAATGTTTACAATTATGTTTTATCATGTTTGATAGTTCTAATTTCGTTTTAAAGTTATGATTATATTTTGAAGATTTAAAATTTATATTCATAAGTTGTTCATGAAAATTATGAATTACGGTTTATTAAAAATTCATGTGATCACTAGTTTTTATGATTTTTAATACTCTAAACTTCCATATTATGATCATAAGTTGTAGTAATAGTTTATGATGAATTTATGAGTTTGGAATGATTTTTAAGGGTTTTAGAGTAATTTAATATTGCTGTCAAATTTTTTAAAAGCATGAAAATTAGGAGTAAAAATATTATGAACATGTTTTCAAGCATAAAAGATTATTGTAATGCATAGATTATAAGTATGATGATAGTATAAGGTTCTAAAAGTGTTTTATGCTTGAAATATAAAGTTCTAAAAAGGTTTTTGACGAATATTAATAAAAATAAATTGCTATAAATTTTTAATAACATGTGTTCATACATAATAAAAATAGTAACACATGCAATAATAAGCTATATTTGTTTTTAACACACCAAAATATTATATGATGATCTTAGGACATGAATTTTTTGTTTTAAGGTCAAATTATAATATTTAGAAAGGTTTTAATGAGTTTTTAAGTAACTTGACAAAGTTGCCATTTTTAGAAAATTATCGAAAATTAAGTGTTTTGCAAAGAAAATACTCAAATAAGGTATGGAATTGAATATACACCATATAGGGAAGGTTTCGGACAAGTTTCTAATGTAAATAGCTAGTTTAGAGTTATTCTAGAAGTTAGTCAAAATGGTTTTCAATTAGTTTCAATCTTTCCTATGTAGGAGAATTCGAGTGGAGTGATTTCTAGAAGTAATGGCGGATCACCGTTATAACACAAGGTACTTATGTACAAAAGAAAATCATGTAAATAGGGTTCATGCTAGGTTGGTTTGATTTCCATGCTAGATTTTATAGACATAAAAGTTAATGCTTTGTTGACTTGAGATGACTTACATGGGAAGTTATTTGGATATGATTGTATGAAAAGTATAATTTGTTTATGAAGATGACATTCCGTTTTTATAGTTTTATTATTACACCGTTGAAGTTGGAATGTTAATTATTTTGAAAGTTTAACTAGTAGTTAATCAAGAAAGAAAAAGCGGTTAAGTTCATTAATTACTTGATCAACAACAAAGCTAGTTACGGAATATTTATTCAAATGTTTATAGAAGCAATTGAGCAAATAGTTAGTCAGTCATTGTTAATGTGTGGTAAAGTGTTGACCCATGAATTGAAAGTAATGTTTTGATGATGACTAAATCAAACAAACTTAACTAATATGCACTTTGAGTTCCTATGAGGTTTCACAGGTTCAAAGTGTAAGGAACTTAGAGTAAGGAACGTGACAAGTTCAAGGAGAAGTTCCTAGGACGAATCCTGCAAAGGAACATAGAAGACAAAGTTCCTGAGCAACTTAATTACGTAGGAATAGGCGAACAACGTTAAGGCATTTCAACTAAGTATCTTGATGAAAAGAAGAGAATTTCCAAGAAGATTATGAGAGTAATTTTCTAGGATTTCTGTAAATACATTAGAGTCTCAAATCTGGTTGGAACATCATATCTAGAGGTTAAAACGAATCTATCCCACAAATAGGTCTAGGTTAATTTATGATATAATTTAGGTCATAATAATACTTTCCTTAATATTAGGAGATAAATATTTGACTGATTTTGTTGAAGAATAAAACGGCATCCAGGGTTTTTAATAAGTCAAATAATATTCTTAAGAATCCTAGATTGTAGGAATAAAATCATGGGATTATGGGGGAAGAATAAACGGTAAAATATTCAAGTCAAAATCCTATTTTCCTGGTCTAATTACGTGGGATGATGGAAGGAGTCATGGAGTTATGGGCGATCAAAGAACGTGGTCTAAGGATGAAGCTTACAAGGCAGAATCACTCTATAAATACTCCAAGAAATTAAGAAGAAGAAGGGTAGAACATCAGAGAACGCACTTGTGTATTAAATGAGTCTAAGTTTAATATTGATGTTCCAGTCCAGTTTACAAGATCTTTCAATGTATTAGAGTCTGTATTGAGTTGTAGTCTGTGAGAAAAAGAGAAGTGTGAGAACTAGAGAAGAGTGGAAAAAAGAGAAAGAGAAACGAGAGATAAAGAGTGAGAATTGAGAATCAAGTTCCTACAGGAACTAACGAGTGAAATTAGAGAATTTAGGTTGTAAGAGTAATTACAGGCCTATAATAGAAGTGGAGTTTCCTTCCTTTGGGCCAAGGAAGTTTTTCTTGTAGAAATATCTTTGGCACTCTTTAATTCGCTCAAAATAGTTTAAATTCTGCATACAAGTTCCACATAGCAATTCAACCCCCCTCTTGCAGTGTTCCAGTAGAAACAACAGTTGGTATCAGAGCGGGAACTCGGGAAAGTCAAGCAAACTTGAAGAGGGATCCTGAAGATCAACACTCACGAGAAATTGGAGGAAGGTTACTCAACTCAAAGACCACCTATGTTCGACGGAAAATTCTACACGTACTGGAAGAATCGAATGAAAATCTTCATCAAGGCTGAAAATTACCAGGTTTGGCGTGTAATTGAAGTACGCGATTGTGAGGTAACAAAAACTAACTCAAATAATGAAGTAGTTCCTAAATTGATTTTTGAATACGAAAAGGAAGATTTTTAAAAAATGGAAACCAATGCTCGTGCTATCAAATTGCTACATTGTGGTATTGGAGCACCTGAACATAATTGTGTCATAGGGTGCAAAACTGCTAAACAAATATGGGATTTATTACAAATAACTCATGAAGGAACCAGTGAAGTAAAACGATCTAAAATTGATTTGTTGATGTCTAAATAAGAACGTTTTGAAATGTTACCTAGAGAGCCAGTACAAGATATGCTTACACGTTTTACTAACATCACCAATGAGCTTTCTTCTCTTGGAAAAGATATACCTACTGATGAACAGGTTAGGAAAGTGCTGAGGAGTCTACCACAAGATGAAAGATGGAGAGCCAAGGTTACTGCACTCATGGAAACAAAGAATTTCACGAAGTTCAGCATTAAACAACTTGCTGGTTCCTTGCTGACCCATGAATTGCATCTTGGAGGAACTCATGAGAGTTCCAGAAGCAAAGGGTTGGCCTTGAAAGCTGAAAGTGACGAATCAGAAGAAGATGATGATGAGGCAGCATTGCTGGTTAGAAGATTTAAAAGGGCTCTCAACAAGAATCGAAGTTCCTATAGGAACACGGGCAGAAAATTCGCTAGCAACAAAAGGGAATTCGTAAGCCATAAGTGTGGATCCTAAGAACACTTCATCAAAGATTGTCCCCTATGGGATTCTAAAAAGGGGAAGTCCAAGGGCAATGAGTATGTCAAGGAGAAGAAGGAACAGGTCAAGGAAAAATTCTACAAACCTTCTTATTCCAAGAATGATGTAAGGAAAGCAATGGTAGCAGCCTGGGGAGATTCTGAAAGCGAATAAGATGAAGAGGAACAACCTGACAAAGAAGTTGCCAACATATGCTTGATGGCTAGAATTGATAGGAACGAGGTCCACGAGGAACTCGCTAACGAGGTATATCCAGATTATGATCTTCTTGATGCTTTCTCTAAACATGAATTAATAGATCTAGTACTGAAATTTCACAAAAACTGGACTAATGTATTACGAGTAAAAACGAATGTGAAAAGGCTCTTAAAACTCGTAAGGAACAAAGTGATTGGCTAAGGTTAAATAGAACTGAAACTGAGAAAAGACTTTTCCACTTATTAGATGAAAATACGAATTTAAAGGTAAAAGTTGAAAAACTTCAAAAGGAACTTAGTCAAGTCACTATGGAACTAAATTGCTACAAGTTGACAAATCTAAATGAGAGTTCCACTGAAGGAACACTAAATGATTCAGTCATCAAGGAACTGATGAAGGAACTTGATGATGTTAAAATGGAACTCACGAATTTAAGAAATAAAAAAGATGGTCAACATAAAGTTCCAACATGGATTCTGAATGCCCAAACAAAAAGGACTGAAGGTCTTGGTTTTAATTATAAAAGGAAAGTGGGAAAGCAGAATAAATACGTGGAACTTCCAAGCAGCAAAGTGTGTATGTTCAGTGGGAACACGGGTCATCTAAAAGGCCAGTGTTCCAAACGGAACTCCAGTTTAGATGTAAATGCTAGACACGTAAAACAGACATGGATTGAAAAATTAAATGATGATGTGTCTACAAAGGAACCCAAGGAAACCTTGGTTCCTACACCTAACATCTAATTTGTATTGCAGGTGCTAGTGAGGGGGAATAACACGTGGTACCTCGACAGCGGTTGTTCCAAGCATATGAAAGGTGAAAAATCTAAATTTCTCTCACTGGCAGCCTACTCAGGGGGAACTGTGACGTTTGGTGATAATAAAAAAGGTAACATAGTTGCCTTAGGTATGGTTGGTAAGTCAAGTTCCCATACAATAGATAATGTTTTTCTTGTTGATGGTCTTAAACATAACTTACTTAGCATATCCCAATTCTATGATAAAGGGAATTCTTTTTGTTTTACTAATGATCATTGTCAAATCATCAACAATCACACTAATCAAGTTGTACTTGAGGGAAAACGCAAAGGGAACACCTATATCGTTGATTTACATGAAGTTCCTAAGAGTACATTCTCTTGTTTAAGTGTGATTGAGGATGATCCTCTACTTTGGCATAAACGTGTTGGACATGCTAGTCTCCACTTACTTGATAAACTTAGATATAAGGAACTTGTTGTTGGATTACCTAATGTTAAGTACCTATGTGATAAAATATGTGCTGCATGTGCTAGAGGCAAACATGTTAGAAGTTCCTTCAAAAGCAAAAAGTCCGTGAGCTCCACAAAACCATTGGAACTTGTCCATATGGATTTGTGTGGGCCCATGAGAGTCCAAAGTAGGAGTGGTAAGCTATATGTCTTGGTCATTGTTGATGATTACTCTAGATATACATGGACTATGTTCCTCCATAGCAAAGATGAAACATTTGATGAATTTACTTGCTTTGCTAAGAAGGTTCAAAAATCTAGTGGTTATTAAATTATACATTTAAGATCTGACCATGGAAAGGAATTTGAAAATTACAAGTTTGATGAGTTTTGCATGGAACATGGTATGCATCACAATTTTTCAGCTCCAAGAACACCACAACAAAATGGTGTCGTGGAGAGGAAAAATAGAACCTTAGAGGACATGGCAAGAACGATGCTCATAGCAAGCGGACTTCCAAGGAACTTTTGGGCAGAGGCAGCGAATACAACTTGTTATATTATAAATAGAGTCATGATTAGACCCATCACTAACAAAACTCCCTATGAATTGTTTAGAGGACGAAAACCTAATGTGTCTCACCTTAGACCATTTGGTTGTAAGTGTTTTGTCCATGATAATGGTAAAAGGAACTTACACTAGTACAAAAAAACACATTTGCTGCGGCCCATTTGCTGCGGTTTTCTTCCATTCATCTAAAACCGCAGCAAATAATCGCAAAAAATAAAAAAAAACCCGCCCTTTATTATTTGCTGTGGTCTTTTAGGAACCGCAGCTAATAATATTTTTTGCTGCTTTTTTTTTTCCATTTGCTGCGTGGGTTTTCATCAAGCAGCAAATTAAATACCAACACACAATTATTCAACTTCATTCCTTCTGTCTTATTACGAATTTTAGTGTTCCCTCCCTTCATTCACTTTTTCCCTCCTTCATTCACCCTATCTTCTTTCTTCTTCGTCCTTCCTCCTTCCTCCTTTCTCCTTCCTCGTAAACCGCCCTTGCTCCACCACCACCAACACTCCACTTTCTCTCTTCTTCTCACTTCGATCCTCTGTCACTCAATATAAACTCTCTCTCACTCTCTCACTTCGCGCTTGAAGCTGTGGAATTCGTGAGTTTTCATCAAAATCTGTCGAATTGGCGCTTGAAGCTTTCCAATCAAAATCTGCTGCTAACCTCCAAACGAATTCGTGGTTTGGGATTTCTCTTCTCATCTTTTCTCATTTTTTAGGGTTTTTAATTTCTGGGTTTAGGGTTGTTGATTGTTTTTAATTTCTGGTTTTCGATTGAAGCTTGAAGCTTCCAAGTCGAATTAGGGTTGTTGATTGTTGTTGATTGTTTTTAATTTCTGGTTTAGGGTTGTTGATCTGCTGTCAGTGTTAGTGGCTGAATCTGCTGTTGTTCTTGCTGTTGTAACGCAGTCTGCTGTTTTAGGTTTGGGATTTCTCTTCTCTTCTTTTACCATACATGAAGATGAAATTTCAATGATTGATGTGGGTGTATTCCTTTGAGTAATTCCCACAATGAAAATTGCTTTTGTATCTTACCTGCCAAAGGGCTATCTCCTGTAGTCTGTAGCCATGGTCCACTTTTTTAGCAGTTTAGTACAAGAGCCTTTCCTATTGCTGCAATTAGTGGAGCACTAAGGATGTCTGTCTGTCTCAGGAACATGGTAACTTGGTAATAGCTGGAGAAGATTTGGGTGGGCTGGCAGAAGAATGATTACATACGGTTAAAAATTTTGACTTAGTTTTTAATTTAAACTGGAATAGCCATTGATAGCAATAATTTTTTAGAGAAGATTGCATTGTTTCTTCTATGATTTCTTTGCTTGTGTCATTGCTTTTTATGTTGTCTATTCACTGGCTGCTTGTTCTGCTTGGACACTCCAGCTGTTTGTGACATGTTATCCTTCGTGATATTGTAATTTATTGAATTTGACATACCTCATTAATTCTGTTCGTCAATGTAACTGGATCATATGCTTAGTGCTTACCCTCTTATTAAGTGTCCTATTAGTTTGAGAATATCTCCAGCTGAATTTCCTTCATTATGCATCTGTTATTTCTACAAAATTTGAAGTTGCTCTCATGCTAATGATGTAGATATGCTACTGGCTTATCACTGTTCAGTGTCGTGTTTTCTTCCACCATGACTTTTATCGTTGTTGAATATCTTGTACATAGTTGTGATTGGTCTGAAAGCAATTTGGTGGATGTCATAATCTCAACACAAAATTATAAAACACTTTGTGTAGCAGTTGTGAATTTGTGGTGTTATCGGTAGACGTGGGCAGTTTGCTGTGGATTTGTGTAGCATGAGTGGTATTTTTTTGGCGATGCAGGTGTATAATCAACATAATTAGTTGATTGGGCATGTCCTATTTTAGGGGAGGTGCTGCCCAAATTTACATTGATATTTTAGGGTAACCTCTTTCTTTCATTCTTATTGGATTTCAGATTATGAGGACGTCGAAAACAATTCGGGATGGACCTTTCACTATTTCAGAGATTGACGAGGTTCGCGACAAGCTTGCTAATTTCCTTACAACATATTGTTCGTGATGACAAAGTATTTCTTCGTAGTATGTGAATGTAACTAAGAACCATAATTAGCTAGTAATTTATGAAACTAACGATGTACTCGATCATGTAATAACTAATAATTTTAACTTAAGTGATGGTTTATTTAATTTGCGTAGTTGTCGTTGACAGTTGATGTATTATATATATTGTAGATTTTATTATTATATATGAAAATCATTTTGTCTTTCCAATTTGTATTATTTTATTTGGTTTATTGTAAAGCCAACAAAAAAAAACCGAAAAAAAAAAAAAAAAAAATAATTTATTTGCTCCGGTTCTTCTCCTCAAGCAGCAAATAACCCCCCTGATTTTTGGAGGGAAAGAGGTTATTTGCTGCGGTTCTTTAACATGAACCGCAGCAAATAACCTCTTTCCCTCCAAAAATCAGGGGGGTTATTTGCTGCGGGGGTAAGAGAACCGGAGCAAATAAACCATTATTTGCTGCGGTTCTCCCGCAGCAAATAAGAAGGTTCTTATTTGCTACCCCCTTATTTGATGCGCCCAAAAACCGCAGCAAATAAGGGGGTTTTACCCACAGCAAATGACCTTATTTCCACTAGTGTTAGGAAAATTTGATGACAGGAGTAATGAAGCTATATTCCTAGGGTATGCAACTGATAGCAAGGCTTATAGAGTTTACAACAAGCGAACATTAAGTCTCGAGGAAAGTGTACATATTTTTTTTGATGAAACTAGCAATAGTGTAAATACTTACGTTTTGCAGGAACATGAGGACTTTGAAGTAGGGCTGGTTAGAAGAGATCCTAATGAAGAAGATTTAAAATCCAACAAGGAACAAGCAAGAGTTCCTGAAGATCAGTTCCACATTGAAAGGCAGAATGAAGCAGTTCCAAAAGGAACTGTGAATGAAGTTTCATACAATGAGGAACATGACGAAACCACCACTGATCCAGAAGAAGTTCCTGGAGAAACTGGAGAGACAACAGTTCCTATCAGAGACTTCCAGCCTAAACCTTGGAAACACCAGAAGTCTCATCCAATTGATCTAATTATTAGTGATATTACGAAAGGAACTCAAACCAGATCTCAAGTAAGGAACTTCTATGCCTTTAATGCATTCTTGTCCATCAAGAAGCCTCGGAATCATGTAGAAGAACTCGAGGATGTTGATTGGATCCAAGCAATGTAAGATGAGCTGAATGAATTTGAAAGGAACAAGGTTTGGCACCTTGTGCCTCAACTGGAACACCAGAAGGTAATAGGACTAAAGTGGGTGTTTAGGAACAAGCTAGATGAGTATGGCACGATCATTAGGAACAAGGCCAGGTTAGTAGTTAAAGGTTATAATCAACAAGAAGGAATTGATTTTGAAGAAACTTTTGCTCCAGTTGCATGGTTAGAAGCTATTAGAATTTTAATTGTTGTCGCTTCTTTTATGGGTTTTAAACTGTATCAAATGGGTGTTAAATGTGCTTTCTTAAATGGTTTTCTTAATGAAGATGTTTTTATGGAACAACCTCCTGGTTTTGAAAATCCTAAATTTCCAAACCATGTCTATAAGCTTGACAAGGCTCTTTATGGATTGAAACAAGCTCCTAAAGCATGGTATGAGAGGTTGTCAAAGTTTCTTTTGACAAATGGTCTTAAAAGAGGAAAAGTTGATAAAAATTTGTTTATAAAATCCAAAGGAACTTATTTTCTTATTGTTCAAGTTTATGTTGATGATATAATATTGGTGCTACTAACGAATCCTTGTGTCAAGAATTTACTAATCTTATGAGCAAGGAATTTGCAATGAGCTTAATGGGTGAGTTAAATTTCTTTCTTGGCTTTCAGTACAAGCAAACTGAGAAAGGAACTTACATTCACCAACATAAGTACATTAAGGAACTCCTCAAGAAATATGGCATGGGAACATAAAAAATGAACCATAATCCTATGGGAACTAACTCTAGATTAGATGAGGATCCCAGTGGAACAAGTGTGGAACAAAAGCTATATAGAGGCATGATAGGTTCCTTACTGTACCTAACTGCTAGTAGACCAGGTATTGCTTACAGTGTTGGTGTTTGTGCTAGTTTCCAAGCAAATCCAAAGGAATCACACTTAACAGCTGTCAAGAGGATATTGAGATTGTTGAAAGGAACTGATGATGTATCCTTATACTATCCCCATTGTGACACATTTGAGTTAACAGGATTTGTAGATGCGGACTATGCAGGTGACTTGGTAAATAGAAAACGCACATCAAGTATGATTCAGTTCCTTGGAACATGTTTAGTTTCTTGGAGTTCCAAGAAGCAAAACACTGTTGCTTTATCCACTGCAGAAGCAGAATATGTAGCGGTTGTTGCATGTTGTTTCCAAGTGCTTTGGGTAAAACAATAACTAAGGGACTTTGGTATTATCTATAATTGCATTCCTATTTATTGTGATAATACTAGTGCTATATGTATTTCTAAAGATCCAGTTCACCACTCACGTGTCAAACACATTCATATTCGTCATCATTTTCTCAAGGACAATGTAGAAAAAGGGTTGATAAAACTTGAATTTTGTCAAACTGAAAATCAAATTGCTGACATCTTAACAAAGCCATTGAATAGAGAAAGATATGAGAAGATGAGGATGGAACTCGGATTGATAAAATTGCAATAAAAGCGATGAAGTTCCTCCAGGTATGTCATTACTTGTAACGAATTTCCAATATGCATTTTTCATCACAAATCTTGTGCGAAAGCATGTTCCCGCAGGAACTTTGATATAACTCGCAAATATCTATCAATAATATCCTTAGTGTCATGATTGCTTGTCTAAGATGATTAAATTTGATGATGTGGAATATGTTCTCTCTTTTCACGTAATATATATAATTTTATTTTAATTTTTATGTTTCCATAAATTAATTTTTGTTTCCAGAAATTAATTTCTATTTATAATTGTTTCAAATTCCTACCTTATAGGATGTACATATTTAATTTTTAAATGTTAAATTCATGAACAAAATTTTGCAACCAATTGCACGTAAATAGGGGGAATGTATCCAGAAGGAGGTTACCAAAAGATACCAAATTAGCCATCCTACATACATGCACTACTTTTCCCTTAAATACCCATCTAAACAACCCACTATTCACACCTCACTTTCACTCTCAACCGTAAAAACTCTCTCTCTCATTTACTCACTTTTCCCTTTCTCTTTCTTCGAAAACCCCAAAACTCTAAACCTTAAAACTCTTCATTAACCATGGATACTCAACACTCATCTTCACTTGAAACCGAAATTCAAACCCCCACAACGAAACCCATGCAACGACCGGCCGAAAAACTCGCCGGAAAATCCGAAACCAAACCCAGTTCCTCCATGACTGAGAAAAAACGAAAAAGGGACGAAGTCGAACCAACGGATGAGGATGAAGACATCGATGTTGTGGATAATCAAGGGTGGATAACGCTGGAGGTAGAAGCAAGTAAGTATGTTCCGGGTTTGTTTTTAGACTTAGATTGGTGTAGTTCGGTTGGTTATGTGGAGTTATTGGATGTTGTAGATAATCAAGGGTGGATAAAATTGGTAAGTGAACATGGAATTGATGATACATATGCTAGAGCAATCCATGAATTTTGTAAAAACTATGGATTTGCTAAAGGAACTATCACTAGTTCTGTGAATGATGTTGAGATTTCGTTTAATGCTCATTATTTGGCTAAGTTGTTTGAGGTTCCGAATGTAGGGTATGATAATTACTTTAAGGGTAGATATAATTTGAAGATTGGGAAGGTGGGTAAGGATGAGATTTTGATGGAATTAGGAGGGAAGAAGGGAGTGAATAAAATTCAGAACTGTGTTCCCACGAACACAGAAGAGGGGTGAAGCTAATCTGTTAGATTGTGCAGTTATTTATTGTCTTTTGTTTAAAGTTCAAGTAAATTTCCCAAGCTTGATGATCTCTCACTTGGATCACACTGTTCCAAGTGGATTGAAAGTTGGTTATGGAACGTTACTAACAAAAATTTTCAAAAGCTTTAATGTTCCATTAGAGGGGTATGGGAAAGTTGGCATGAAGAAGGAGCTGTACATTCACGTTTCTATCATGAATGGACTGAATTTGGGTGTTTTACGTGGGAAAACTCAGTGGTACACTGAGATTTTGAGGTTAGAGGAGAAAAATAAGAGGGAGGAAGAAGAAAGGTCAAAGGTGAGGAAAAGTAGGAGACTTCTTAACAAGTCTGATAGTGAGCCTCCTTCCATTGATCTTGATGCTGAGGGGATTAAAACTACTGAGATTGAGGTTCTAATTCCTGGGAAGATATAGCAGTTGGAACAATTCCTCAAGGAACTGCAGGAGAAACAGCAGGATGTTGAAGGTCACGTCTTTATGATGAGACAGGCCTTGAGTTCCTTTGTGTTGTCTTATGACAAGAAGCATGCAGAAATCATGGCATGCCTTGCAGAGCTAAAAAATGCGAAAGGAACTCCATCGGCACCCGCTGGAACTGCTCCTGCTGAAGGTGAAGGAGGAACTCATGTTGAAGAAGAAGCACCAGAAGAAGAAGTTCCCAGCACTTCAATTCCTATGGACACAACCCCTACCCTGTTCCTCTAGAAACTGTCTCTGCCTCTTAAGCCTTTTATGTCCCACTCCTTAGTTGCATTCTCTTTATTTGGACTTGTTTCAATATGGTTGTAATAATTTGCTTTGGATTTCTATTTTCTTTCGTTTTACTTTTGCTTTGTTTTCGTTGTTTTCTTTCTTTTCTTTCAAAAATATTATTATTAGTTATGGGTAGTGAATCTTTTTCTTGCTTTCTTTTATTTTTGGGAACATATCTGTCATACTTCTATTTTTGATTCTTTAGATGCATCTTGATGGCTAATATTGCTAGATTGCTGCTTGAGATACATATTAAATTTCTAAAAGCGGGGTCTCTGCCAATATATATGAAATGATGGTGCTGTGATGAGAAGTTCCAAAAGGAACGTAGTTATGAGTTTTGATGATGCCAAAATGGGGAACAGAAAGGCAAAATAAATTGCATAATAAAATCAAGTCTGAATCCGAATCTCTCTCACTCTATTAAAAATCTGCAAAATTCTAAGTATATAATTCTAGTCTTTGTCTTTGTTTAGTGTACATACTTTATCTTCTCAAAATTAAACAAAAATCCATAAAAATAAAAAATTCAAAAATCAAAAATATGTTCTTTATTTTTTTTAGTTTTTATATGTTTTAATTTTTTTTCTAAGTTTGTTTGCCTTGGTTTGTCATCATCAAAAAGGGGGAAATAGTTGATCCATGAATTGAAAGTAAAGTTTTGATGATGACTAACACAAACAAACTTAACTAATATATACTTTGAGTTCCTATGAGATTTCACAGGTTCAAAGTGTAAGGAACTTGGAGCAAGGAAGGTGAGAAGTTCAAGGAGAAGTTCCTAGGCAGAATCCTGCAAAGGAACATAGAAGATAAAGTTCCTGAGTAACATAATTATGTAGGAACAAGGTACAAGAATAGATCTGTTCCTACAGGAACAAGCGAACAACGTCAAGGCATTTCAACTAGGTATCTTGATGAAGAGAAGAGAATTTCCAAGAAGATAATGAGAGTAATTTTCTAGGATCTTTGTAAATACATTGGAGCCTCAAATATAATCTGGTTGGAACATCATATCTAGAGGTTAAAACGAATCTATCCCACAAATAAGTCTAGGTTAAATTATGATATAATTTAGGTCATAATAATATTTTCCTTAATGTTAGGAGATAAATATTTGACTGATTTTGTTGAAGAATAAAACGGCTTCTAGGGTTTTTTAATAAGTCAAATAATATTGTTAAAAATCCTAGATTGTAGGAATAAAATCATGGGATTATGGGGGAAGAATAAACGGTAAAATATTCAAGTCCAAATCCTATTTTCGTTGTCTAATTTCGTGGGATGATGGAATGAGTCATGGAGTTATGGGCGATCAAAGAACGTGATCTAAGGCTGAAGTTTACAAGGCATAATCACTCTATAAATACTCCTAGAAATTAAGAAGAAGAAGGGTAGAACATCAGAGAACGCACTTGTGTATTAAACGAGACTAAGTTTAATATTGATGTTCCAGTCCAGTTTACAAGATCTTTCAATGTATTAGAGTCTGTATTGAGTTGTAATCTGTGAGAAAAAGAGAAGTGTGAGAACTAGAGAAGAGTAGAGAAAAAGATAAAGAGAAACGAGAGATAAAGAGTGAGAATTGAGAATCAAGTTCCTACAGGAACTGATGAGTGAAATTAGAGAATTTATGTTGTAAAAGTAATTACAGGCCTATAATAGAAGTGGAGTTTTTTCCCTTTGGGCCAAGGAAGTTTTTCTCGTAGAAATATCTCTTGCACTCTTTAATTCATTCAAAATAGTTTAAATTCCGCATGCAAGTTCCACACAGCAATTCACCCCCCTCTTGCACTGCTCCAGTAGAAACAACATAAAGGGAGTTTAGTAAATAAAATACACACAAAATTAATCTTAGAATCATATTATAATCAAGATAATTAATATGGTGTTGTTTATTGCTATGTATGCTCTTATGTGATTTTTGTGTGAGTCATAACAATTGTTAAACTTCTCAATCACGTAAAGTGAAAGAGGATTCGCACCAAAAAATGTTGGGTCGTATATACCTTGAGTAAGAACAATGGGGAGGAGTGATGTGAATTTTCGTATGAAATGAAAACTCACAAGGATAGTACTAAATTTTTGAACCTATAAAGGTCAAGCCACCAAGATTCTTAAATTTAGGTTGATCAATTAGTCCTTTGATTAAAGCCTAAGCACCCTCAAAGCTACTAATTAATCTGCACAAGAGTATAAAGAACTTAATCACCAACTCTTAATTTTTGGGTTTTTGTTTTCAAGTAAACAAACAAACTTTTTATTCACCTCAAACTTAATTAATTTACAATTTAGTGTTGAGATTATTTATAGGTATAATCATCAACAAAATCCTACCTAAAAACAACTAAAATACACGTGAAAAACAAAGGAAAAACGTCCCACTTGTACCACTTGCACAAGTTGCTTAACAAAGTCAAGATAAGATTGCCACATCATCATGCAACCTGCAACTTGATCTTTTCTTGCCTAACAAGCTCTAACTAACTAACTAATCAAGAAAATATCCTAACAACTTGACTAAATAATTGATTAACAAGATAATCATCAGAATTTATACTAAAAATCACGCCACTTGCTTGGTGCCCAAGAACTTGGAAAAACGCCCGGAAACACGCTTCAAGAAATCGTTCCTTTTGTGCGCAATTTTCAAGATTCTTTCAAGAACTTCAAGAAATACTTCAAGATCCAATCTTCTAATCAAGAAACCTTCAACAAACCTTTCTCTATGCATTTTAGCATAATTATGATGATCAAGACTCCACAAGAAATAAAAGAATCAATGTCAAAAATGAGAAAAACCCAGTGGGAAAAAACTCATAGACAAAAACCATATTGTTCCCCAAAATCCACCATTTCTTGCCTTGATTTGCGTGCCACTTATTGATAAGTGACCATGCACACACAAATTCCTAACCTTGATGCACCCATATGGTTGATATTTCCATATGCAACTAATTCACCTATGGTTGCATCCTTACCATTGACACTATTGACATCACCACCTTCGAAGTTGCCATCACTTATTTCATTAATATAATTAATATCTCTGATGCTTGCACTTGTATCATCCTCCCCTTCTTGAAAAGAGTTTGACCTCAAACTTCGAAGTTGTTCATCAGGCACATATGGAGATAAATCACCTAGTAGAATGGACTCCATATTCACCTGGTAGTTCAAGTTGATAAGCATTATCACCAACTTTGTACAAAATCTTAAATGGTCCATCACATCTAGGCATCAATTTATTTTTCCTGTGATTAGGAAACCTTTCCTTCCTGAGATGTAACCAAACCAAATGACCTTCCTGAAATTTTCGTGGGTATTTGTGCCTATTTGCGCGCATCTTATACTGATCATTCACCTTTTCAATTCTTGCTCTGATTTGTGCATGTAATTTCTGCATATATTGAATTTTATCCAAAGCAGTTTTATGAACCAACTCACCTTTAGGAATGTAGATGAAATCAATCGGCAATTTAGGATTAACTCCATAAAACACTTCAAAGGGTGAATGTTTAGTTGCATAAGTAGGTGATCTGTTGTAGGCAAACTAAGCATGCACCAATTTCAAATCCCAATCCTTCTTAGTCTTGCTTACTAATCCACGTAACAGTACCTCCAATGTTATGTTCGTCACTTCAGTCTGCCCATCAGTTTGTGGGTGATAGGAAGTACTAAAAAGTAACTTGGTACCAACCAGTTTCCACAGTGATTTCCAAAAGTAGCTCATAAATTTCGAATCCCTGTCACTAACAATTTTTGTAGGAATCCCATGTAATCGTATCACATCCCTAAAATATAGCTCTGCAACGTTAACAGCATCATCAGTTTTATTGCAAGGAGTGAAATGTGCCATCATTGAAGACCTGTCCACCACCACCATAATAGAATCCTTATTTCGAGCTGTTCTAGGTAGACCAACAATGAAATCCATTGATATATCTTCCTAGAGACCATCATGAACTGGCAATGGTATGTATAAGCCTTGATGAAAAGTTTCTTTAGCCTTTTGACATACAACACATTGAGAAATCACAGCTTCCACATCTCTAATCGTCTTAGGCCAATAAAAATATTCTTGCAGCACACTCAATGATTTAGCAATTCCAAAATGCCCTGCAAGACCCCCTCCATGCGCCTCTCTCACCAGTAATTCTCTAATTGAACAATTTGGCACACATAATTGGTTCCCTTTAGACATGAATCCATCATGTAGAACATATGATCGAACTACTCCACTTCCCAGTTGTTGCATCACAGGTCCAAAATCCATGTCACCTTCATAATATGTCTTCATATGGTCAAAACCCAACAGCTTGCAGTTCAAAACACCAAACCATACATACCTTCTAGAGTGCATCTGCCACCACATTAGACTTGCCTTCTTTATATTTTGAAGAAAAATGAAAATATTGAAGGAACTCCACTCATTTGGCATGTCTAGGATTCAGTTTTTGCTGACCATTGATGTGTTTCAATGCTTCATGATTAGAATGCATGATGAAGTGTTTAGGCCTCAAATAATGATGCCAATGATCCAGAGCTCTAAAAATTGCATAAAACTCATTATCATAACTGAGTAATTTAATCTGGCCCCATTCAATTTTTCGCTGAAATAGGCAATTAGTCTTTTTCCCTGCACCAGAACTACGCTAATCCCTACATTGCTTGCATCTGTTTTAACTTCAAAAGGTTTTGTGAAATCTGGCAATGCAAGAATAGGTGTGTGACATAGCAAATCCTTGATTTTTTCGAAGGCCCTCTGCGCTTCTTTGGTCCACTCAAACTTCTTATCCTTCTTGATGCATTCAGTCAAAAGAGCAACAATTGATGAGTAGTTTTTGAAAAACCTTCTGTAGAAAGAAGCCAAACCATGAAAAGAACGTACTTCAGTCACGTTTGTGGGTGTTGTCCATGACTTTATTGCTTCAACTTTCGACTGATCAACTGATACCCCATCTTTTGACACAACATAACCCAGAAACGTCACACTACTTACCATGAAGTAACACTTCTCCAATTTCCCGTACAGTTTTTGTTTCCTTAAAGTTTCGAAAACCTATCTTAGATGCTGCAGATGATCTCCATTGTTTCTACTATAAATAGGTATATCATCTAAGTACACGATAACAAACTTACCGAAATATGGCTTCAAAAGTTCGTTTTTGAGACTCATAAACGTACTAGGTGCATTGGTGAGTCCAAAAGGCACAACTAGCCACTCATAGAGACCCAATTTAGTTTTGAAAGTCATTTTCCGCTCATCTCCTTCCCTCATACGAATTAGATGGTATCCACTTCTTAAATCAATCTTGGAAAACACCTGTGAATCATATAATTCATCCAGAAGATCGTCCAACCTAGGAATTAGGAATCTGTACTTGATTGTGATGTTGTTGACGGCTCTAGAATCAATGCACATGCGCCAGGATCCGTCTTTCTTTGGAGCAATCAGTGTTGGTACAACACAAGGACTCATGCTCTCCCTCACGTATCCTCTCTACATTAATTCTTCAATCTGCCTTTGTATTTCCTTAGTCTCCTCAGGATTGCACCAGTATAGTGGTTTATTGGGAATCCGAGCACCTAGAATCAAGTCAATCTGGTGTTCAATGCCCCTATCGAGAGGCAAACCTGGTGGAAAAATCTTCAGGAAATGCATCCTCAAATTCATTCAAAAGTGGTTGAAGAATTTTTGGGATTGCACATGTATCAACTCTCACATCGTTGGCCATTAGCAGGAACACTTGCTGGCAATTAGATAATTCCTTCTCCAACTCCTTAGGATTTGACAAGAACACTCCCTTCTTATTCTCCACAATCAACTGCTTCCTGTCTTGCGCCACTTTGAGGGTTTTAAAGCAATTGGCTTGTCAGTTTCCTGTTTCCTGATGATGTAAACATTGGTTATTCCATCATACTTCATGAACCTATCATATTGCCAGGGCCTACCAAGAAATATATGACAACCATCCATTAGGCACACATCACACAATACAGAATCTTCAAACTGACCAATTTTGAAATTGACCAGGGCTTGCTTTGTTACTTTGACATCACTGGTATGGCTTAACCAATGTAACTTGTAAGGTTGAGGATGATTGTATGTGGGGTAATTTAATTTCTGAATCAATATAGGAGAGCCCACATTAGTACAGTTGCAACTATCAATTATCACATCACACAGCTTGCCCTGTACATTACACCTGGTCACGAAAATTTTGTCCCTCTTGTTTTCTTCAATTGGTGCAGGTTTAGACTAGAGAACCGACATGAGGACTAATACCTGACCATGTGTTTCTGCCTCTACTTCTTCCATGTCATTGCTACTTTTCTTCTTGTGATTCAGAATCTTCGTCCTCCCCTTCTTCAAGAAGAACATCTAGGTAAGTATCCTCAATTTCCTTAGCTTCCCTGACAGTAATCACACTGGAGTTTGGGCAATTTCGTTGTAGGTGCCAACTCCTTGGCACTTAAAACGCTTTCTTTTGTCTTCAGAGATTGCAAGTGGTTTGACTGGAGTGGCTATCCTTTTAACATTATCGAAATTAGGTTTAGCACTAGCTGGTTGGGAATACACCACTTTCTTCTTGGATTCATAGGATTTAAAGAATGCTTTTGGCTTCTTTAAACTCCCATGTTTTTCAACCCTGAGTGCCACTTTGCAGGTTTCATCAAAAGTCCATTAGGGTTGCAATTCCACTTTCTCCCTAATGGTATCATCCAATCCTGTAACAAATCCAGCAACTTTGTGATCTTCCTTTTCTTCCAGATCACATAATATTAGCATCTTTTCAAAGGTGTTGATATACTCTTCAACACTCTTTTGCCGCTTCTTTAAAGTATGCATCTTTAGGAAATTATTCAGCTCATATTCATGTGGTACAAATTTCTTCCTCAATTCTCTTTTTATTTTGCGCCATGAACTAATATTCAATCCCCCTTCCTTTTTCCGTTTTCTTTGTAATCCTTCATACCACAAACTAGCATAGGAAGTTAGTTTTGATTCTGCCACTCTGAAGGCCTTATCATCATCATACTCTTTGCAATTGAAGACTCTTTCGGTTCTCCATAGCCAATCAAGGACAACTTTCGGATCTAAACTGCCGTTGAACTCAGGAATTTCCAACTTTAAGCTACGATCATCGTCCTTCTGCTTGTCACGCCTTTTATTTTTTTTCGGTCGTCTTCTTCACTTGAACTAGTGTCATAATCACGCCTAGGTTTGCGTCCACTTCTGCTTGAGTTTTCATCACTAGAACTAGAATCAATCTCCTCAATTGCGTGACCTTTTTTCCTGTTTTTCGAACTTCTTGACACAAAGTTCATCACTTCCTCTAGCATAGTGCGCAACTCCTTTATTTCATTGTCCCTTCTGATTTCCTTTGCTTGTTCTAAGGACAAACCCCTTTCAAAATTTGTAGGAATTTCTTCACCTCCACCTTCCATAGCAACGTTGTTTCAAGTTTTTGACAGATTGATGAGCACTTGAGAATAAATGACCTCTCAACGAAAGCACCAAAATTGATGTGAATTTTCGTATGAATTGAAAACCCACAAGGATAGTACTAAATTTTCGAACCTATAAAGGCCAAGCCACCAAGATTCTTAAATTTAGGTTGATCAATTAGTCCTTTGATTAAAGGCTAAGCACCCTCAAAGCTCCTAATTAATCTGCACAGAGTATAAAGAACTTAATCACCAACTTTAATTTTCGGGTTTTTGTTTCCAAGTAAACAAACAAACTTTTTATTCAACTCAAACTTAATTAATTTACAACTTAGTGTTGAGATTATTTATAGGTATAATCATCAACAAAATTCTACCTAAAAACAACTAAAATACACGTGAAAAACAAAGGAAAAACGTCCACGTACTTGTGCCACTTGCACAAGTTGCTCAACAAACTCAAGAAAGATTGCCACATCATCATGCAACTTGCAACTTCATCTTATCTTGCCTAACAAACTCTAATCAAGAAAACATCCTAACGACTTGACTAAATAATGAATTAACAAGATAATCATCAGAATTTAGACTAAAAATCACGCCACTTTCTTGGTGCCCAAAAACTCGGAAAAACGCCCAAAAACACGCTTCAAGAAACCGTTCCTTTTGTGCGCAATTTTCAAGATTCTTTCAAGAAATGCAAGAAATGCTTCCAGATCCAATCTTTTAATCAAGAAACCTTTCTCTATGCCTTAGCATAATTATGATGATCAAGAGTCCACAAGAAATAAAAGACTCAATGCCAAAAATGAGAAAAACCCAGTGGAAAAAAACTCATAGGCAAAAACCATCTTGCTCCCCAAAATCCACCATTTCTTGCCATGATTTGCGTGCCGTTTGTTGATAAGTGACCATGCACACACACATTCCTACCTTTGATGCACCCATATGGTTGTTATTTCCATATGCAACTAATTCACCTATGGTTGCTTCCTTACCATTGACACCATTGAAATCACCACCTTCGAAGTTGCCATCACTTATTGCATTAATATAATTAATATCACTGATGCTAGCACTTGTATCAAGGAGTTATGAGTATAGTTACTATAACTCCTAATTGGGGTACAAGACGTTTTATTCTTATTTATTTTTAAATATGCTAGAATTCTGTCACTTCATGTTACATAGGTAATACCATCTTGTAATTTCTCCCAAGTTGGTGCCCATTAGGGCGATTAATAAGGAAAGGAAACCCATACGATGCGAAATCCAAAGATTTAAATATAATTAATAATTTTTAATGTGATGAGTCTATGTATAGGTATGTAGCGATGACAATGTTAAGAAGATTGTGTTGTTTATTCTTTTATTTTATTGTCAATCTTGTTTTGCATAATCTATATTATTTATGTACTCGGCTTTGCTGATTGTGTGTGTTTGTGTGCATGCCTTTGTCTTTGGATTTGCCCTACGACAACCCATTTCGAAGGCGAGTAATTGTCTAGGATGAAGGTAAAGCTACAGGTACAGGTGAGCATAGTCAATCAAGCTAGGATTGAGTGATGAGCGCTTGAATTGTTGTTATCTTTGCTTTTGTGGAATTGTTAGTTACCTTTGTTTTTTATTTTTTACATTTATGAAGTTTAAAGTTTATTTGGTTTTGAAGGGTCGTTAATGCGGTTCCAAGTTGTAATAATGTTTTACTTGAATTTGGCTTGAAAGTTCCTTTGGAGTTTTAATTTGGTTTTGAATGAAAAGACTTCCGTTGTAGTACTTTGATAAAAGTCTTAGCCGTTATCACGGTTGCGGTAATACTTTGGTTTTTCCTTGTTTAGTAGGAAGCATATTTATTATTATTTTGCTATCATATTTATATTATATTTCCAAAAATAGCAAAGGAGAAAGTTAGGAAATTCTAGGGTGTTGCAGTGGATGTTCCAATTGACGTCCGATATCCCCATAGAGCGAAGTGTAACTTGAGATGCCAATCCCTACATGTCTATGTCATCTTTGAGAGGATTGCCTTAAGGTTCTTATTTGCCGCCTCGACTGCTCTATTATTTTGATGGCGGATGGTGAGGACTTGTGTTGTTGAATCTTGTATTTCACAAGTAGGCAGTCCCATTCACCTTGAAAATGAGTGCCATTATCACCGATGATTTCATGTGGCACCCCATATCGGCATATTATGTTTGTTTCGATGAATTAAGCCACATGTTTAGCTTGTAGCACGCGGTACGAAGCAGCTTCTACCCATTTAGTAAAGCAATCAATTATCACCAATAAGAACTCATGACCTCCATGGCCTGGAGGCATAAATTTCCCAATGATATCGACTCCTCATGTCGAAAACTACTATGGAGATGATAGAGAATGAAGCAGAGATAGAGGTATATGTTGAGCATTCGTGTGTTTTTGACAGTTGTCGTACTGTCTCACATATCTATTGCAATCATCTTCCATGGTAGTCCAATAAAACCCTTGTTTGATGATTTTTGAAGTCAACAGTTTAGCATCCATGTGTGTTCCACATATGCCTGCATGTACTTGATCAATGATTTTGTGTCACTCTTCCCTATCCACACTTTGAAGATGTAGATCATTATAGTGTTGCTTAAACAAATCACCTCGTAGATAATATACTAAGAAATTAAGAGACTTAAAAATTGTTGTACTTTCTTTGACGTATTCAGGGGATACTGTTGACTTTCTTGATAATTCTTAATGTCAATGTACTAGAGGATATTCGCTTGTGTGGTTGTTCCCCTGGTTTCCCTCTCCAATCATTCAAATATGGGTCAGTTCCTTTGATATTTCGAACATAAAGGGCATTTCAGTCAAAGAAATTGGAATCGAACCATAGACGGTAATTTACCTAGGGCATCCGCTGATGTATGTAGTGCTTATTTGTTTATGTTTTCCATAGTTTCTTTAGTTAGTTTACTTACTTTTCCTTCCCTTTTTATGTGTTTTCCCTTTCTTTTATTAGTTTTTAGTAATTTCCCATTCCCCTAAATTTTTGCAGATTTTATGCGCGTATTTCTCTTGTTTTGCGTGTTTCCTCAATTTTGTAGGATCTTTCATTGAAATTGGGAAACCGAGGCAACATTCTCACAAGATCTTATTAAGTATTTAGCAAGGAACGATTTATTATACTCTTGGCTTAAGCGATTTGATCTTTTGCTTTGCGTCTTGCAATATCGCAAGCCATAGCTCGGTGACGTAGGCAAAGCTCCTAGTAGCCCCAACAAATATTCCCACTCCATTATTTCCCCCACATCACTAACGAAATGAAGAAGGGGAAGTACATAACAGGAGTTGCGGCCGCATGGTACCTGGCATGCGGCCACATGCCCCTACTTCGTACAAAATTGACTTTTGCTTCTTGCTCTTCCCACTTGCTTGGGTCTTGTTTCGCCTATGTATTCAATTGTAAAGGTTTTTGAATATTATTTAGACATTAGAGGATATCATTAGAACTATTAGAAACTCTCTAGATCAATCTTGTATTCATAGATCATTAGTTGCTTTGTTATATAACAAATTCAAACTAATTGTAATTCAATCGTTTTATGCAATTTAAGTTGGTTATTCAAGGTTATTTGGTTAATGTTCTTGGTTTGGTTGTCTACTCAAGGTTATTTGGTTTCATGTTCTTTGTTTGGTTTTTGGTATAGTTCTTGGTTGATCATCATTTACTCAAGGTTTTGGAATTTATCATTGTTACTTGGACATCGTTGGAATAGCACTAAAGTTATATAATTCAAGCATCATAGTAAAACTCTCAACTCTTCTTTAGTTTCCTTTTCAATTATCATACTTTTGTACTATTTCTAAAGATTCTAGTTTTATTTCTTAATTCTTCTCAAGTTAATCTTGTTCATTTTCTTAGTTTCTATTGCTTTTTGTTCTTAGTTTCTTCACAACTTAATCTTGTCCTTGTTCTTAGTTTTCTTTTCTTTTTGTTCTTACTTTCTTCTCAAGTTAATCTTGTCCTTATTTTTTAGTTTATTCTCAAGATTAAACCTTGTCCTTGCCATTTTCTATATTGCTTTTGTAGTTTGTTTAAAATCACTTACACAACTTACTTCTTTGTAATAAAGTAGATAAATAAACAAAACCCTTTAATGATCTTTATGGGTTTTAATGATTTAAACTTCAATAATATGATCATGAATTGTTGTTGTGTAAATTTATGATGATTTTATGAAGTTTAGATTGATTTTCAAAGGCTTTAAATATAAAATAAATTGCTGTCCATATTTTGTAATCATGAAATACAATAGAATAAATATTATGAACATGTTTTGGCTTATGAAAAATATAGTAAAGCATAGATTGGTTTCATAATGATGTTAGTAGATTGAAAAAGAGTTTTGTCATGAATTTATGATGTTTTTATGAGTTTTTCAAGACTTTAAAGTTAATTAACAAATCTGAAAGTTTTATAAAAACAAGTTAAAAATAAGTTTTAAGTGTTTATATTATGCAAGAATGATCACATATTAATTCTATGATGTTACATATGATTTTTAGTGTGTTTCATGAGTTTTAAAGGTGATTTTAAGCATGTTAAACATGCTGTCCAGATTTTATAAAGTGAATAATTAGGCTTTTAAAGTATGTAATTAGCATAAATTGATCATATAAATTAAGTAATACATTGTATGATTGATTTGCGTTGTTTTTGAGGTTTTTCAAGGATTTTGGTTATTTTAAATTGCTATCCACTTTTCTAAAGTGACATAAAATTTATGTTGAGGTTTTATAAAGTGTAAATAAGTCCCGAAAATCAAGTAAATTGCAATAGAAAAATTTAAGTGAAGTATGGAATTGAATAGATACCATATAAGGAATATTTTGGACAAGTTTCCAATATAGAAGTTAGTTTAAAGTTGTTATAGAACTTAGTCAACATGGTTTGAATTTAGTTTCGGTTTTCTTTATGTAGGAGACTTTGAGTTAGTCAACTTTTAGAAGTTCTGACAGAGCACCACTATTTCACAAGGTACGTAAATACTAAAGACAAACATAAGAATTAGAATTCATGCTTGGATGATACCTTATGTTATGAAATATTGTTGTGCTTGTTTGAATTATGAATTGATGTGCATGACAAGTTTTATTAGAAACATGATCTTATATTATGTTGACATTCCATGTTAAATAGTAATATAAATTTTATAAGATTGAATTGGAAATTTAGGATCAGTTTAATTTGGCCAATAGTTTGTTAATAATGGAAGGAAGTTATTTTAAAGTTGGTTAGTTACTTAATCAACAGGAAAGGTAGTTGTGAATTTTTATTCACATGATTAAAAGGAGTTATGAGCAAATTTTTTATACATGTTGCCACTCACAGTTTAATGTGTGCTCAAGGAGAAGGTAAAAAGTTAACCACTCACAATGAATGTGTGGTAAAGGAAGTTCAGTTTAAGCAAAAGGACATACATGAGAATATTTTTGAACCACTTTAAATTGAAGATAATTAATATGGTTGCTTGATTTGGTGCATGTTTTTGTGTGATGTTGTATGTGAGTCATAACATTGTCAAACCGGTTAATCACGTAAAGTGTAATAGGATTTGCATCAAAACTCTTGGAACGTATATACCTTGAGTATGAACAATGGAAGGAGTCGTAAGGAACAAAGATCTATAACTTCTAATTGGAGTACAAGACGTTGTACTCTTTTTTTATTTTTATTGCGCTGGAATTCCGTCACTTTATGTGACATAGGTAATACCTTCTTGGAGTTGCTCCCAAGTTGGTGCCCAATAGGGCACTTTTGAAGGAAAGGAAACCCATTCGATGCAGAATCCAAAAGTTAAATATATTGGTTAATTTGTTGAGTCAATGCACAGGTGAAAGGTTGTCAAAGGTAAGTTGTGTGTATGTTTTGGTTCATGTTGTTTTGTTGTGTAGTCTTTAGTAGTTATGTACTCAGCTTTGCTGACTGTTTGTTTTGTGTGCATGGCTTTGTCTTGGAATTGGCCCAACAACGCCCCACTTGTTGGTGAGCAGTTTTCTAGAATAAGAAAAGCTACAGGTACAAGTGGCCATATGTCATTTCATGCTGAGCTGGAGTGAGAGAGCTTGCTTTGTAGTTTTGTAGTTTAAATTTTATTGCTTATGAAGTACTAACTTTTATTTCGACGTTGTTTAATTTTCAAAGAATCTAGTTTTGGTTTTTTTAGGGCCATTTAAATGGTTCCGAAGTGTAATAAAGTTTTGAGTTGGTTTTGGATGGTTATTTGAATTTGGTTTTGAGACTAGTTTTGAAGTTTAGTTTTAAATTGGTTTTTTGGTTCTAAGACTTCTGATGTAGTACTTTGATAAATGCCTGAGCCGTTATCACGGTGGCGGTAATACTTTGGTTTTTCCGTCATTAGGGGTTTTAATAATTATAATTCTTTAATATTTATAATATGTTTTCCGAAAAAATATAGAGTAGGAAGTTAGGAAATTCCAAGGTGTTAAATAGCAAGTACAATTCGATATTATAAATGTGAAATTTCGAGACTTTTCGAGTTTCATCCACTCCCCTTTTATAATAAAGGAATGTGCTCAATGAAGTCCCCAAAC
Organism: Suaeda aralocaspica; assembly: GCA_016808085.1. Classification (NCBI taxonomy): domain Eukaryota; kingdom Viridiplantae; phylum Streptophyta; class Magnoliopsida; order Caryophyllales; family Amaranthaceae; genus Suaeda; species Suaeda aralocaspica. Next base: position 601,531 of record PYUH01000113.1, on the reverse strand, counting down.
TGTGGACCTGTAGCTTTGGGGGCCCATGTGCCCTTTTTACGGATATCGAATGTTGTGTTAGTTTGTTTGCATTGTGATAGTATGCTTGGTTTAGGGAGTGAGTCTAGAATCTCGAAACCCAAGTAGATAAGTCACCACCGTCCCTGTTTTGGGAGCTAACGAAACCTCATTAGGTAATAACCTAAGGGCAAAAAAATGACATCCAAGGGTAAGACGACCACAGTGCCCCCCCCCCCCCCCCCCCCCCCCGCGCGCTATAGCGGCCTTTACTTGTTCTTATGTGTAATTTGACAATCATAATATCGAATTATAACATTCATATTTCCGGTTTAGACCTACCAACACATATGGAAATAAGGCTAGGCGGGTTTTAGTTAATGCACACATAATTTCCAATTCCTTATGCATGGGTGATCGCTTTAGGATTAAGTCGCTTTTAATCTTTTCTTAGTTGCAACATTCTTTATAGGTCTTTTAAGCTAAACATGAATTAGATGCGATTGAAAGGACTAACATTTAGCATGAATCACATAAAATCTAAAGCAAGGTTTCTCCTTAAGATCGATTTTAGTTTAAGAGTCGAATCATCAATTAGTCAATACGACATGAATTTAATTATAACGTCTCAATTATCTAATAAAGCATTTAAATCACATAAACATGTAAACTAACTCAGTTGAAGAACTCAAGATGATTATTTCGATGTAGTTGGCCTGATTCGAAGTACCTTTTGTGCAAGTCAACGACCATTTAGAACCAAGAGCTCGAAGAACCTTAGTTGATTAATAATAATAGTATTAAGTGTTTTGCATAGTTTCCGAAGTAGGGCAAGAAAACCGGGAGAAGTTTAGAAAGAGAATGTGAGAGAAGTTGAGAAGATGTGAAGATGTTGGAGTGATGAATGAAGGTCAGAGGAGGGGGGTATTTATAGTGTTGGAAGTGACGTAAGCGAGTGCTAGGGCTCTAGAGGAGCGTCAGAACGCTCAGCAGTGAGCGCCAAGATGCTCACTGAGCGTTGTGGCGCAGGTCCTTTGGGCGCCTTGGCGTTGCCTATGCATATGGGCGCTTCTCCTGTGTTATGGAGCTAAAGTCCCTAATTTCAAATTTTCACGCGGAGGATCTCCATAAACCTTTAACTTTCCATCTTCCGGAGATTTGATCAATGATTAATAAAGAATCTCCATAAGCCCTTAACTTTTGGACTTTCAAAGCTATGGTGGCCTCGAGCCCAATGATGCAAGCTTCATATTCAGCGGCGTTTTTAACGTTGTTGGTCACATCAAAGTCTAATTTCAGTGATATGGACGTATGTTTTTCTTTAGGAGAAACAAGTGAGAAACCGACACCACATCCTTGTTTATTAGAGGCACCATCAAATTGTTAAGACTAGCTTTATTCTTCGGTCATCATTAATTCTTCATTGGGAAATTCGCAATCCTCAGGTCGAGGTTCATCAGGAGAGTCAGCCAGGAATTCTAGGACTATGCTTTCTTTTATGGATTTCTGAGATACGCATTTAAGGTCAAATTCGGCCAACATGATCATCCATCTCGATATTCATCTATTAATTGCAGGCTTATTAAAGAGATATTTAAGTGGATCTCCTTTACTGACAACGTGAACAGTGTGGGTGAGCAAGTTATGTCTCAACTTTTGAGTAGACCACACGAATGCGAAGCACAATTTTTCGATGTTAGAATATCTTTCTTCATATATATTGTATGAGCTTCTTACTTAAGTAATAAATAGCATTTTTTTCCATTGGTTTCTTGTTCTACCATAGCTCCTGTAGTAGTTTGAGTGACAGACAAGTAAAGTCTCAAGGGATGCCTTGGAGTAGGAGGTACCAAAACAGGCAGATTTGTGAGATACTCCTTGATTTTATCTAAAGCTTGCTGAAAATCATCCTCCCATTCCTTTGGAGCATCTTTCTTTAATTTCTTGAAGATGGGCTCACATACCGTAGTAAGTTTGGATAAGAACCTACTTATGAATTGGAACCTACCCAGGAATCCTCGAATTGCCTTCTCGATCTTTGGTGGTTTTAGAGACATCATGGGTTTGATTTTTGTTGGACCAATTTCAATTCCTCTTGCACCAACCATGTGACATAGAAGCCTCCCCGACGTAACGCGAAAGTCACATTTTTGACGATTAAGTCTCATGCTGAACCTTCAGAGACTTTCAAAGATTTTCCTTAAGGCAAGGGTATGTTCACTCGTTTCCTTGGTTTTCACTATCATGTCATCCTCGTACACCTCTACTTCTTTGCATATCATATCATGAAGAAGCTTAGTTACAGTGCATTGATACGTGGCACCAAAATTCGTTAAACTAAATGGCTTGACCGTGTAGCAACATATCCCTCATGGAGTAGTGAAGGTCATTTTCTCCATGTCCTTTTCGTCCATCTTGATTTGATTTTAGCCGGCATAACCATCAATGAAGGAGAATAAAGTATGGTTTGCCGTGTAATCAACAAGCACGTCAATGTGAGGCAATGGAAAATCACCTTTTAGAATGGCCTTGTTTAGGTCCCGAAAGTCCATGCACATCCTTATTCTTTCATCTTTCTTTGGCACAGGAAAATTTTTGTCAACCCAATCAGCATACTGGACTGCCTGGATGAATCCCACCTTTAGTTGCTTTATTACCTATTCTTGAATTTTCAATTGAACTTCTAGCTTCATTCTTCTATGCTTTTGCTTAAGCGGCTTGGCCCCCTTGTACAGAGGGATGGTGTGCTTAGCTATCTCTGGATCAATCCCGGGCGTATCCTCATAAGACCATGCAAATACAACTTTCATTTCCACGAATGTTGCTATGTGCTCAGCCCTTTCTTGAAGACTAAGTGTAAGAACAATTTGCAATTCTGTAGGAGTGTCGTTTTTAGAGCACTAGTGGAAAAAAACACATTTGCTCCGATGAAAACCCCACTTTATGCTCCGGTTTTAGACCAAAGTGGGTGTGATAGAAGCAATAAGTCTAATTACTTTTTGCTCCGGTCATTCAAAGAACCAGAGCAAAACGTGGATTTCCCACCCGATAAAGGTGACTTTTTGCTCCAGTCATTAAAAGAACCGGAGCAAAAGGTAGGTTTCCCTCAAAAAAGGAGACTTTTTGCACCGATCATTAAAGAAACCGGAGCAAAAAGTAGGTTTCCCACCAAAAAATGGACACTTTTTGCTACGGTAATTCAAAGAACCGTAGCGAAAAGTAAGTTGTCCACCAAAAAAATAATATTTTTTACCCCGGTCATACATAAAACCGGAGCAAATAGTACCCTAAAAAAATTAATGATGGTCAAATTGATTATAAAACATCATTTTTACATTACATTTATTGTTAGAACAACATAAAACAACAATAAAAAAAAATGCAAACAACAGCAGCTAGCAGAAAGCATTACAGCAAGTACCTACTAGCAAGCAGCTAGCAGTAGCGCAACAGGGCGGCAATAAGCATGGCATCAGCAAGCAGTAGCGAGTAAGGTGGAGTGCGCACCTACAACAGGTAACAACTACTGAGAAAACTTTAAAAATTGAAACTGAACATCATACGTGTTGAGTGCATGAGAGAGTGAGAGTGCATGAGAGAGTGATAAGGTGATTGAATTAGTTTATATGCTACTGAATGTACAATACTCAAAACATATTGTAAATGACTCATGTCAAGAACCAAGATCTTTACGTAAAAACTTGAATTCAGTCTAAACTTACATAACTCGTACGGACAAACCACATAAATGATGGTTGCTAAAACTTGTGTAGTTTTACCCCACTAGATTTCAGACATTGCATAGTCCTGAACATTGTAATGAACATCACAACAACGACTAAACATGAATTAGCTATCTACCAAAATTGACAAAAGTGATGCATCTATTCAAAAAAAGCCATGTATTCTTCCATTTATTCTTTGTTTCATGCGTAATATCTTCCTTTCTAATAAAAAATTCAAGCATTGAATCATTTATTAGTCATTTACAATTATTCAGTTACACTAAATCATTTACTGCAAAAGGCTATCATTCAATCATACAAACATAGTTTTTCACTCATTGTTTCATTCATTGAATCACATTCAATAAATCAATCATTCACTAAGCTACAATGTATGATAGTCCATCATTTATCATAATCTATCATGTATCTACAACAGACCGTGATTATAAAGTTTAACTTCTATAAACTAAACCCAATCGCATAAATGCACATATGCCATCCAACGACAAATAAAATCATAGAGAATTTACCTGAGCAAAACTTTACTAGCAAATATCATACGCAAAAATTGAAATTAGAGAGTGATGAGGCACATTGATTAGTATTCAGAAGCATCCCAGAATTTTAGAATTAAAACATTTGAATGAAAACCATGAGGGAGGAGCAGCAGCACCATGAGCGTTAGTGGACAACGGGAGCAGAAGCATAAGCTAACAATAGGAGCAGTAGCAAAGGCTAACAACAACAGCAAGGAGCAAAGGCCAACAGCAGTAGCAACAATAAACAAGGTACAGTGGCGGCAAGGGAATCAATTAATACAGTGACAAGTCTAGCAACCACCAACAAAAGCATGATAAAGAAATAGTAACAATCAAAACAATGCAACACATACAAGCCCATTCAACAAACAAAGATAAATCAATTCATTATTGGTGAAAATACGCAGCGTTCTTTCCTATATTATCATTGTAGTCATATTCATTGCCAAAAAAAAAATCATTCTAGTCATACATTCATTGTATTATGTGACAACAAATAATATCTAAATAAACTCAAAACAATACCTTGCTAAAAACTACAGAAGAAACGAGATAACGAATACTATCTAAATAAACTAGCATAAAACTATGACAGGCGCAACAATAACATAAGTTCAAAACCTTGAATAAAAGATTCAGAGACAACAACATGTGGTAGCAACTAGCAACAAAACAAATTGCAATCACTAGCAAAATTCCCTTTAGACATGTACTCCATTGAAGATAAGTGAATGAAAGAACACAGTATACAAATCATTGAAATAAACAAATACTGCAAGTCTGATTAAGTTACCATCAACTAAACAATATATTAGCCATCAATCATGTATTAGTCATTCACAATTATTCAATCACAGTCCATCAATCAAGCTACAAAGAAACCTTACCAAATAACATTCAATATATGTAAAAGCTAGTCATAGAAGCATTCACTATCTTTGAATCATTCAAAGATAATTCATTCAAACAAACAAAAAAAGGAATAGAAAGGCTATCATTCGGTCATACAAACATAATTTTATACTCATTTTTCCACTTTTTCATTCATTAAATCACATTCAATAAATCAAACATTCACTAAGCTGCAATGTAAGATGTAGTACACCTCCCAATCTAACGAAAACTAAGCATCAATGAAAAACAACTAGGCATCACACCTTTTAATCACTCCAATCTAAACATGTAGCACACAAATGCCATAGCTTTAGCAAATTCAGCTAGTTTTACATTGTCTTTGAGTATCCACATCCCATAAGATTAGCAGAACATCTCAAAAGAAACCATAAGCATGCCTAATTGTTTATAAATGCAAGCATACTTTAGCAACTGATAATTGTAGAAAAATTATTAGTGGAAATTAACTAACTTATTCCAGTAAAAAGAGTAGCTAACCATCAAAACTAAGTTCATGAGGTCGAATCTCAAACTAGCAAACCCATGATTTCGAACAATTATGGAATTCATTCAGAAATTTCAACTTTACTAACAATAAATGCAATTTCAACGAAAACGATAAACCAAAAACATATTTCAGTTTTAAATATTAAATGATAATGTTAGGACAAAAGGTCATTGATAAATCGATTGACTTGTTTAGCTCTCCAGAAAAAACGAAAAAAGGTCGCAGTACAAAGCATACATGTAAACTATAAGTACATGCAACTTTATTAAATCATTGTACATGACTCTTGCTAACACGGCTCCGTCAAAGCATGTAATCATTTGAAACAACAGCTCCCATTGTTTCGCTTACCCAATGTATTAGCTTTACACTACCAATAGGCGGTTTTACCCAAATCCCTCAATAAAGGCAAGTAACCATGCATATATCTATCAATAAATTGGAGTATTTTTTTATAAGATAACTCCAGCTTACCATTCATTCACCTTGGTTTATAAGCATCTCTGGCCACCTCATTTTTAATTTCCTAGAATTTTTAAACTGTAAAAAGTATAATTGGACCTTTCATGTTATGGTGAAGTCCATGATCTTCCCTTCCGGCACAGTAATCTTCACGGTCTTGTACCATCCCCTAACCACGTGACTTGCAGGAGCGATAAGCTCGGTTCGATCAAAGGCTTTGGTATTCATAGCCATGAGCACCTCTTGTTTCGTCGGTAGGGCACATTTGAACCCGAAGAGCAATCTAAGTCCTTGTGCATCCAGGTCATCCAGTTCGGATTTCCCTTTTTTGATTAGAGTGGTCTCATTTTCCATGAAGTGAAAATCGGAAAATGTTTCCAATCCCGAATACCTAGTTTCATTAGAACAATAGAACGGCTCTAGAAATTCATAATAGGAGAAGTTCTCCCCTTCTTTTAAGAATTTCCCGTTTAAGGTAAGAGAGTAGGGGTGGATCTCAATGTCTCCATCTTTTTAACCCATTTTCTTCTTTTGCAGTTCCTTATAGTCTTCCTGGGCTGGAAATTTTCCAAATTCAAACCTATTATTTTTAGGTTGGAGGTTAAAAACGGCGGCAGCAAAAGCGCTCCTCGATTCCATACTTATTCCAAGAAAGTAGCCATAGTTGTGAAGTAGAGCATTGACCACCAGGCTTGAGTGAGGATCAAAGTGAAAAGGAGATTCGTCTCCTTCTTCAATAGTAGCATTTGAGAATCCCCATAAGTCTTCATCATTATCATCATGCTCGATGTTGATGATGGGTTGATCGGTAGCCTGGATGCTCATTAGAGACGCATCAATGGTAATTACAACCCCTTCTAGCATGAACTAGATTTTCAGATGAAGAGAGGAGGGAACCGCCCCTAGTTCATGGATCCAAAGCCTTCCAAAGAGAAGGTTGAAGCTAGTTTCAATGTCCATAACATGGAACTTAACCTTCTTCTCGATCGATCCTGTGAGTATGTTGAGCCATATGACTCCCATAGTGTCCCTTCTTGTGTTGTCATAGACTCGAATAACATGAATACTAGCACGAAATTCTTCTTGCAACACCCTCAGCTTTCGAGCGATTCTTAAGGGTAAAACATTGATAGCGGAGTCATTGCCTATCAAGGTCATAGGTATGTTGAGATGCCTACTTATGACGATGATGTAGAGAGCTTATTATGGCTTGGACCTTCAGTTGGAAGGTCTTCATCGGGAAAGGGAATGGACGGCTTATGTTACTCATGGATGATAAGGTTGACCAAGCCGTCGAGAGTAGTGTCATTGACCATGCTCAAATCAGTAAGAGTCTTGAGTAGAGCATGTCTATGATTTTCTGAAGAGACGAGTAGTTGCCATACATTGACATCAGCATTAGTTCTCTTGAGTTGCTTAACGACCATATGTTCTTCTTGAGGTGGAGGGGGTGGTAGAGTAGCTTGAGTGTTTTTTTATTTTGTGTAGTGTCGAGGCATCTTGTTCGAGTAAGGACTTGAACTTTGTTGTCTTTAAGAGGTGACAAGGGCCTTAGAACTTCGGTGATATCATCATCTTCTTCAATGAGGGTGTAATAAGCAGGTTGTACCCCATTTCCAGCATAGACGTCCTCGTTATCACTGTCCCATATTCCATTAACTTCTACGAATGATGGGTAGGCGATTACTTGTGGAATAGGTTGTCCCATAGGAGTAGCTTGAGTGTTTTTTTATTTTGTGTAGTGTCGAGGCATCTTGTTCGAGTAAGGACTTGAACTTTGTTGTCTTTAAGAGGTGACAAGGGCCTTAGAACTTCGGTGATATCATCATCTTCTTCAATGAGGGTGTAATAAGCAGGTTGTACCCCATTTCCAGCATAGACGTCCTCGTTATCACTGTCCCATATTCCATTAACTTCTACGAATGATGGGTAGGCGATTACTTGTGGAATAGGTTGTCCCATAGGAGTAGCTTGAGTGTTTTTTTATTTTGTGTAGTGTCGAGGCATCTTGTTCGAGTAAGGACTTGAACTTTGTTGTCTTTAAGAGGTGACAAGGGCCTTAGAACTTCGGTGATATCATCATCTTCTTCAATGAGGGTGTAATAAGCAGGTTGTACCCCATTTCCAGCATAGACGTCCTCGTTATCACTGTCCCATATTCCATTAACTTCTACGAATGATGGGTAGGCGATTACTTGTGGAATAGGTTGTCCCATAGGAGTTATCATGTCAAGTGGGTCAAAAGATAGTTCATCTTCTTCGACCGCATTGATAGAGAATGCCATGTTGTCAGTCACAGCACAGTCTTTTAAAGTCTTTCCATTCTTTTCCATGAAACCCTTCTGGCATCCTATAGGTAGGAGGATATTGACGAATAGGGGGAACCAAGGGAAGAGGTTCCTCAATGAGCTAGCGGTATTTAATAAATCTTTTCCAAATGTCCTCCATAAGTTCTATGGGTAGTTCGATGAAGGGACTTAGTAGTTCAACATTTTCAAGTTCATGGAAATGCCATTTACAAAGGAGAAAATAACATTTAAGATTATTAATGGGCTCATCCCATCCAGTTTTCATACTTTCTATTTGAACCCTCTTCGAACAATCGCATGTGCATGGATTTTTGGAGGGAGGAAGGTCATCGGAGGTCTTCTCTCCTTCTCCAAAGATTTTTGTGATAGCTCCATCTTCTTCTAAGGCATTCTAGGGGACAGTTCGTCCTGTGGAAGTGATGAGAGTAATTGGATCGAAGTAGAAGCTTTCTTCTTCAATCATGAAGATGGCGAGAGGATTGGTTTGCATGTTGAGCTTCCTTCCTCCGGGCGAAATGGGGAACCTTCCATTTTCAACCATGTCTTGTATGAGATTTTTGAAGTATGACCTCTACCTTGGTGATACTTGCAATATTTGTTGGCATCCCATCGTCACGACCTCTTTTCAAGAGTAGGGTTCGGAGTGGCCCCTACTGGATTGATCTTGCCTTTAGATTGGAGTCTCTCAAACGCTTGAGTAAAGTTTATACCCAAAGGAATGTACTCGTGTTGGAGGCAGAAAGGGGTCTTGGACTCTTCAATGGCATTGATGTTATTGGAAGTGGATGCTCCATTTCAGTGATTAGCCCTTTGATTGTTGGTCCATCTTCCCTTTCCACTTTCTTTATTCTAGTCGTCCTCAATTTCGATCCCAATGTTATAGACCTTTTCAAAGTTGTCAAGGCCCAAATACTTGAGATGATTTTTGTATTTTGGGAGCTAGTTGCCAATGACGATCTTAACTTGCTCTTTTTCGGGTGGCATAGTTACTATTTGTGCGGCATGCAATTTCTCTCCAATGAGAGAAGTAGGAGGTGAATCCTTCCTTTTTTTTCTTGTTTAAGAATTTCAAGCTCCCTTTGAGAGGTGGTAGCTTGAGTATTTCCCTTGTAACAAGTCAAGAAGGCATGTGCTATGTCCTCCCAAGTCGAGGTATCTTTGTCAGGGAGTGAAAAGAACCATTTTTTACATACGGGCTCGAGACTCATAGGGAAGACCCTTGGACAGAGCCTTTGATTGATCTTCTTCACATCCATGTAGAATTTGAAGCCTCTTAAGAAGTACATCAGACTGCCAGTAGCTTTGAATTTCAGAAGTTCCGCAATGGAGAGCTTTCCCAGCAAAGTATTAATTAACCTTTGATTGAGGTTTGGAGGATCAAAGTAGGAGTGTTGGTCGGTGACCCTTCTAGCTACCTTTTCCATATCTTGTATAGTGTGTCTATTCTTGTGGTCGTTCACCTCAACTTTCATTGCTCCAAATGCTTGTGTGAATTGGGCCATGTTGAGGGCCATCTCGTTTATTATGCTCGTGAGGTCTTGATCACCCATTATTGAATTGGATGGTGTCGATTCTTCTTGAACTTGAATGTAAACTAGAGCGCCTTTTCGAACTAACCTCGTGCCTTGCTTCCTGGTCCAAAGAGGAGTTGTTGATTTAGTTCGGTCACGACCTATCCTGCGATTTTAGATTTTTAGAATTTTCTCTTATTTCAATGACTTAACTTTTAACATACATGCAAGTCCTACCATGGTTGCTTCCTAACTCTATATGAATGCATGATGCGTAGTATTCCATCATCCCCTTAATTTAGTTTTTTTTATTATTATTAAGGGGAGGATGAAGATACTTATTACAAAATGAATGAAATGCAACCTGTGGGGATCTACATGGAACTTTAATCAATGCAATAAGCAACCATGGTCTGTATGCGGCTCTCTAGGGGAAAATGGGTACGAGAAAACTAGACTCCCGAAAATAGCAAGCATAGTACATATGGTCACATAGCATGTCGCACATAATAGCACAACTATATATGAGGTCATGTCCAAGGTTCTAAGAGGCAAGTAGAAGTAAGGTTTAAGGTGTCCAAAGGGTACCATGACTAGGGTGTGTCCAACTATCCTCACCACAACTTAGTGGTGATCCAAGTGGGACATTCATTATTAATCACATAGGTCATATGATTCACGTATCATGGTAAAGATGGACTTCTATTAAGTTGTGGCCATAGGTAGGTCACCTAACCATCCATAACGTTGGTCCCCCAGGGGTGTCTCAAGTATCAAACATACTTTAAGAGATGTGTATCCTAAAGCAAAACCCTCACCTGGGAATTGCATGCATTGTGCTTAGAAAATAGGATTCAATATTATAACTATGAAATTACGAGAGTTTTCAAGTTTTTTCCACACTCCTTTAAAAATAAAGGAATATACCCAGTGAAGTCGACAAACTGTGGACCCGGGGCTTTGGGAGCCCACATGCCCTTTTTACGGGCATCGAATGTCTTTAGTTTGGTTGCATAGTGTGAGTATGCTTGGTTTAGGGAGTGAGTCTAGAAGCTCAAAACTCAAGTAGAGAATTCACCACAATCTCCTTTTTGGAGCTCATGGAACCCCATTAGGTCTAGCACGAAGGCAAATTGATAACCAAAGATTAGTGATGTGAATATTGATAGGATATCGCCACTCAGACTCAAAGCAGTCTAGTTTCAAATTCTCTAAAGAAACACCAAGATTTTTAACTAGGATTTTTGAACAAATTTGTGATTGGTTAAAAATCCAAGCACCCTCAATCTCAAAATTTATCCTCACGTGAATCTAAAGCCTAAGCACTAATTCACATAACTCAAAGCTATTGTTTTTGAACGAAAGCAATAGGAATAAACACACAACAACGAAGTTGGTTTTTATTTCTCATAAAACTATGTGTTGTTACAACTTAATTTGAAGGCTATAAAAAATATTACCCAACAACTAAATCCTAACAACTTCTTAGCACAAAAAGAAACAATAAACACGTCCAAATGACCCCTAAAAATCGTCAACTTGGCCAATTGCACAAGTTGCACAACAAACTATATCCACTTCCACACAAGTTTCACAAGTTGATCTTGCTACTTGCATTTATTCTAAAAAACTAAAATAACATTCTAACAACTTTACTAACTAATTAACAAACAAAATAATCAGCAAAATCTATCCAAAATACACGCCACACACAAGTTCCCCAAAGATCACAAAAATGGCAAAAATACTCGCCACAAGAAGCTTCGTTATTTTTGCGCCATTCTTAAGTCTTCTTCTCTTCAAGAAATGCCTCAAGACTCAAAATTTTAATCAATNTGGGAATTGCATGCATTGTGCTTAGAAAATAGGATTCAATATTATAACTATGAAATTACGAGAGTTTTCAAGTTTTTTCCACACTCCTTTAAAAATAAAGGAATATACCCAGTGAAGTCGACAAACTGTGGACCCGGGGCTTTGGGAGCCCACATGCCCTTTTTACGGGCATCGAATGTCTTTAGTTTGGTTGCATAGTGTGAGTATGCTTGGTTTAGGGAGTGAGTCTAGAAGCTCAAAACTCAAGTAGAGAATTCACCACAATCTCCTTTTTGGAGCTCATGGAACCCCATTAGGTCTAGCACGAAGGCAAATTGATAACCAAAGATTAGTGATGTGAATATTGATAGGATATCGCCACTCAGACTCAAAGCAGTCTAGTTTCAAATTCTCTAAAGAAACACCAAGATTTTTAACTAGGATTTTTGAACAAATTTGTGATTGGTTAAAAATCCAAGCACCCTCAATCTCAAAATTTATCCTCACGTGAATCTAAAGCCTAAGCACTAATTCACATAACTCAAAGCTATTGTTTTTGAACGAAAGCAATAGGAATAAACACACAACAACGAAGTTGGTTTTTATTTCTCATAAAACTATGTGTTGTTACAACTTAATTTGAAGGCTATAAAAAATATTACCCAACAACTAAATCCTAACAACTTCTTAGCACAAAAAGAAACAATAAACACGTCCAAATGACCCCTAAAAATCGTCAACTTGGCCAATTGCACAAGTTGCACAACAAACTATATCCACTTCCACACAAGTTTCACAAGTTGATCTTGCTACTTGCATTTATTCTAAAAAACTAAAATAACATTCTAACAACTTTACTAACTAATTAACAAACAAAATAATCAGCAAAATCTATCCAAAATACACGCCACACACAAGTTCCCCAAAGATCACAAAAATGGCAAAAATACTCGCCACAAGAAGCTTCGTTATTTTTGCGCCATTCTTAAGTCTTCTTCTCTTCAAGAAATGCCTCAAGACTCAAAATTTTAATCAATAAACCTTCAAGAAACCATTCTCCATGTATTTTAGGATGATTATGATGACCAAGACCCAACAAGAAATGAAGACACCTATGCCTGAAATGAGAATAATCCTAGTACCAGCAGTTGAAAAAACCTCATAGGCAAAATTCTCCTAGGCTACTATAAACATTATATTCACCAGTGGGTTTTAGGCACATGTGACCATGCACACAAAGATATTAGCCTTAGATGCACCAAATTGCCTTGTGTCACCAAAGGTCATTAGTTCACCCAAGGTTGCTTCCTTCTTAGCTGCTTCAATCAAACCATCGAAGTTGTTCTGATTATATGTATCTAGATTCACATCACCCTCCTCTTCTTCAAAAGAGTTTGTCCTCAAACCTCGAAGTTGATCATACGGAATATAGGGAGCCCTAGAAAGGAAACTACTCACACATGATATAATTTAAAGAAACTAAATCAATGAAGGAAAATAAAACTATAAACATAATTAAAACTAACAAATTAACAATAATTAATAAACTAAATCTAAAACATGAAACTAGGCCACAAAAACTAAGAACATAAACTAACACTAAACTAAGAACTAAAAGCATAAAATAGAAACATAATTAAAGGAATAATTAAAAAGCAATTGAAATAAACCTCAATTGAATTGAATTGAATGATTAATATTCTTCACAACTTAGAGAGGAAACTAGGACTAAAAACTAGAAAATATGATATGATAATTCGTAGTTAGGTTTAGGAATACAAAGGTTTATATAATAAAGCCCAAAAAAAGAAGAAACCGCGTGAAAAACTCCTTCGGAGTGGCTCACCCGGAGGGTCCCGGCAAAACACCCACAACCGGGCGAAAAGCCTTCCAACCCGGGCGAATAGCTTCGATCCACTTTTCTTGATTTCTTTGCTCATTTTCTCTTAATTACTTCTTTAATTGTTTCTGTAATACTCCTAATCCTTACTGAAGCTTTCCTAATGACATCAAACTCTTCACTAACTCTTTAAGATCTTAAAAAGGCTCAGAAAAGAAATCATTGATTCCTGTAAAATCTTATAAAAATCACAACAAGCACTTGAAATAGCAAAAGTTAATAGAAATGGGTCCAAAGTGCCACATTAGAGCTAAAAGTCAATCGGGATCGGGGGTAAAATATGCATCAAATATTAACTTATGACCTCACCATGGTTCAAAATGATCATTGTGTGGCTTTTGAAAAAGCCAAGGAGATATGCTACCAATATTCACTACACGAGTTCATCAATTATCTAACAAGGTTTTTATACTAAAAAATGCCATGACACATGAATTACCTTTCTAGAATGTTTGGAGATTTATTAAGTTCATGAGAAAGGGAAAGTCTTAAGCTAATGACCTCTATTTACATCATAGGGATCTAATCCTAAAACTAACTAAAAAAAACTAAAAAGAAAAATATTTTTGGACTTTTCTTTTATCAATGCATGCGGTAAATAAACTGAATGCTCTAAAATAAACTAAGGAAAAGTATCCGAGAAAAATAAACTACGAAAATAAAACTCCATGCTCTATTCAGTAAATGCATTTGGATTTTTAGGGGATAGAAGGAGAAAAGAAAGAAGAAATTTGGATTTTAAGCAAACTTAATCGAAGAATAATTTGGATTTTCCAAAAAAGGAGCAAAGATCCACAAAATCAACTTCTAACCATCATCAAAGAACTCTATAAAACAACTCATCATCAAGCATAAAGTTGCCAACCATCAATGTACCATGCAAGAAAAGGGGCTCAAGAGTATCATGCAAGAAAAGGGGCTCAAGAGTATCACAAAAAACATCACAAAAAGAAGTTCCAACATCACACTATCATCATAATGCAAGGAAATAACCATCATCAATCCCAAAGATAACATCTAAACTCCTCCAAGTACCGACATAAAAATATCCTCCAAGAATAAGTAAATCAACAACAAACAATACCCTACACATACGGCGATCTACCCTCTAAATACATATATGGCAATAGTGGGCTCCTCCCCTAAGCTAGGAGATGAGCACCGACTCGATGTTCAAGGAGAAGGAGGGTCTCACCTAAAGTTATAGGTGGAATCAACGTCAGGACCACTAGCGTCAATATATGGTGGCCAATCATAGCAGGGTCGGTCAGGGTAGTAGCCATACTCAAAAGGACAAGAAGTGTAGGGATCCCACCCTCCCGTATATCCTTGTGGCCATGAGTCTCCGGGCACACTAGGATCGCCCCTAGGAACTCAGCCTCCAGAAACTTGGAAGTTGTATCCCGGATCAGAACGAGTAGGAAAATAAGACCAAGTGGGTTGGCCTTGGTTCCAACCAGGTAGCGGTCCTTCTTGTGGGGGCCGAAACGGGTAGTTAAGGTAAGGATCGAAATGACCAGAAGAAACATGAAAGTGATACATGGAATAGTTTTGAAGTAATGCCAAGTCACATTCCTCTTGCTGTTGTTGTTGTTGGTTTTGAATATAACTGAACATTTCAGTTTGTTGAAGGGAGAGAGAGTTAAAAGCATTTAGAAGTTCAGAATAAGGAGGAGAATGATGTTTAGATAAGCCTTGTTGGCTCATCTCATGAGGTACTTGCGAGCTAGAAGGGCCCGCCCTAGTTTCAGGAGGAGGAGAAGGAGAAGAAGGACATTGAGGGATTTGAATAGGGAGAAGGTGAGGGTGTTTCCTAGAAAACAAGGCATGATCTTCCGGACTTAGGGGTTCGAAAGGGATGAGGAAAGGGGATTCCCTTTCGAAAGCACTAACTGATAATTTAGGTAAATAGAAATGATGTCGCCTATTTACCTACCAACAAACCCTATCCGATCTAGTAGTTTCATGCACAAACCATGAAGAGGAGAATGCATCTAGATCAAACAAAAGATCATCATTCACTGTATCAAGTGCATGAAAGTAATGGGAATAGCCTAGCTTACTAGCAAGAAGGGTGATGTGTCCACCCAAACCAATCTCTCCCTTCATATGAGGGTATGAAACAATTTCCCTACATCGCTTAAGAAACATCCAACTCGTATTGCGACACCCGGTTGGGTTAGGCTTTGCTATAAGGTAGAGGAAACAAAGCTCTGTTTGGTTTATTTTCCCCAAATCTTGTTTGGAGAAGATAGAATTGCCAAACAACCGATGCAAACGCCTTATACTAGGTTGGAGAATGTGACTTGCCAAAGAAGCGGTGGAATTGAACCTATCATAGCCGCTGATCTGTTTCCATAATTCATGTAGATGGAATACTGGAACATTAACTGATGAAGGGTCAAAGATACGGTTGATCGGGTCACATCAAAAATAAGAATTAAGTATTGACAACGTGATAGTGTGATCATTATTGAACATTCAGAAACTAATGGCATACTTAGGAAAATCACCAGATTTCGATGTTTGTCTTCTTCTAAATGTGCTTAGAAATTTATACGTTAAGTGGATGTAGGGTTGGTGGACTTTGTCTGGTAAGACAAAGTTTTTCCAACCTAGGTTCTCAAATAACACTTGCATTTAAGTCTCAAAGTGTAAAGCTTTGACAGGTGTAGCGTCACAAAACTGAGTTCCTCTTAACGTACGTTCATTTAAGTCAACCCATTTCTTGCGCTCTTGATTTGGGACTCTAATTGGCGGTGGGTCAACCACTTCATTGGGATGTTTGGTTCGGGATCTAAATCAACAGTCTTACGTTTCTTTTTTCTCAAAGAGAAGATATTTCTCATGACTGTGGTAACAAGGTTGCAAAAAAGCCTAATCAAGAGAATAATCTAAAAGAAAGTGGGAAGATTGTGAAGAAAAAAATCCTTAATCAACTAAACAGCCCAGTTCATGAATCAATGGCAACCTCAAAAGCCAAAGATTCACATACAAACCAAAAAAATGCTTGATTTGTAACAAAAATACACTCAAAATGTCAACCAAGATTAAGTAAAATCAAGCACAAACAAAAAACAAACTCACAAATTAGCAATAAGAACTCAAAAACCATGATTTTTAAGAAATTAATTAACTAAAAACTAAACATGCATACATTCAAAAGAAGAACAACAATCATTTAAGTGAAAATAACCTAAAATTGAGTTGAGGAAGAAGAAATGATACCAAATAGATTGTGAAAACACTCTATAAACACCAATTTCGAACTACAAAAATCGAAAGTTGTATGAAACCTTAATCTTTCCCCAAATTGATTTTTTTTGCTGTTCATGAAAAAGAAATACAGATCTTTGTGAGATTCTGATGAAATCTTGAAATAAAAGTTAAAAAAAAAAAAAGGAATATTGAAGTGTTTTTTATGAGAATTTGTGATAGTTTGATATGGGGTAAGGTTGAGAGAGGGTGGGGGGTTGGTGAGAAAAATTTCATGAGAAGTGAGGAAAAAAAAAGAGATAAAAACGCTGATTACTTCTGAAGTAGTCTGGAAAGAAAGACCCCCTAACGGGCGTCGCGTAGAGTCAGTAGGCGCTACCCCTAGCTGGCGCGTCACTACAGGTGAGGGCGCTACCCCACAACTTTTTCTTTCTTTTCACAAAACGTTTATTTCTGAAGCATTCCGCCTATAATGACCCCCTAGCGGGCACTGTAGATGGACAGCGGGCGCTACCCCTAGCGAGCGCACCACTGCGGGAGTGAGCGCTACCCCCCTAAATTTCATTTGTATGCACAAATTGAGACAGAAGCGTTGGGAAAAAAATTGTCTAGCCTAGCGTCCGCTAGGAGGTTCCAATGGTCGCTAGGTCTGTCAGACCTCTGAACTGAAGTAGTTTTAATAGCAATTTTTGCAAAAATTCAAGTTTTTAATGCCTAAAACTTTACGAAGGCCAAAGCAAGCTAAAAGAGCTTCATGACATCATCATATGGAGTCAAAATGATATTTCCAAATGACTTATGAGGGTTGAAAGTTCCTTAAATGCTTTTCGGGACGGTGTTTTCTCGAAGAACAAGAAATGAATAAAAACAAATCTCAATTGCACTTATGAGCCAAAATAAGTGATAGGAAGGTGTCATAAGTTCAAGTAAAAGTCAAAGTGGCATGTACGAATGCTGGTGTCGCTTATTAACGCTTAAGATGCATTTCGGGATGATCAAATTCTCGAAAATGCCCTAAAAATCACCGAAGCTTTCCAAAAATGACTCAAAAAGTCTCATTTCACCACAAAACATGACTCAATCTATCAAAAAGCTAAACCAAATGATTTCAAGGGGTTTCCTTGGCGTCGGAACTCAAAAGGGTGATTTTGGGACATAAACTTCCCAAAAATCAAGGAAAATGCTCGGGAGGAGCTCAAAATGCTCGATATGAGCTCAAAACTTGTGTAAATATGTACATGTGACACGGGGTGCCTCCCATGAGCGCTTGTTTAACGTCTCAAGCCTGATGCAAGCTCTAGAAATAGGAACTAAGATGCGATTGAAGTCACATCAAATTCATATAGGCGCACAACTAAGCAAACATTGATAGGAGTTCCATCAAGTAATTTTTCAATCGTTGACCATTAACCTTAAAAGACTCCTTCCCTTCATTGCCTATTTCAACTTGACCGAAAGGGAGAACTTGGTGGACAATGTAAGACCCACTCCAACGCGATAATAGCTTTCCGGGGAATAGCCTTAATCGCGAACTAAAGAGGAGGACCTTATCTCCCACCTTAAAATCCCTTCTCATGATATGTTTATCATGATAAGCCTTGGTTCAATCCTTATAAGCATTCTCGTAAGCATTGAGACAAATTTCCTCCAAGGCATGGAGGTCAAGAATTCTTTTGTCACCGACACATTGAAAATCAAAATTTAAAGTTTTTATGGTCCAATGTGCTCGGTGTTCTAACACCACAGGAACATGGCACGACTTCCCATACACAAGTTTATAGGGAGTTGTACTAATTAGAGTTTTAAAAGCGGGCCCATAAGCCCATAAGGCATCGGAGAGCTTTGTAGACCAATCCCTTCTAGACCTATAAACGGTCTTTTCAAGGATGGCCTTGATCTCTAGATTAGAGATCTCAGCTTGCCCATTTATATGAGGGTGGTAAGCTAAGGAGACCTTATACTTCACCCCATATTTAGCAAGGAGTGTTTGGAGAGTTCGCTTGGCAAAATGCGACCCCCCATCACTTATAACAGCCCAAGGTACTCCGAACCTCAGAAAAATGATCTCCTTGAAGAGTTTTATAACCACCTTTGAGTCATTAGTGGGAGAAGCAATGACTTTTACCCATTTTGACACATAATCCACAGCAACCAATATATATTGGTTCCCAAAAAGGCCCCATGAAATCCATTCCCCATACATCAAAGATTTCATGTTTTAAAATATTATTAAGGGGCATTTCATGCCTTCTCGAAAGGTTCCTGGTGCGTAGACACCGGTCACATGATTTCACAAAAGACAAAACATCTTTGAACATAATTGGCTAAAAGAAACCACATTGTAAAACCTTGGCTAAGGTTTTATTATAGCTCATGTGCCCCCCACAAGGAGATGAGTGGCACATGAAAATGACATCCTTAATTTCTAAATCGGGAACACAAGGTCGAAAGAGGCCATCAATTCCTCTTTTGAACAATAAAGGATCATCCCAATAGTAATTTCGAACATCATATAAGAACGTCCACCTCTGTTGGTAGGTCTAATCAAGCGGAATGACCTTGGCACTAAGGTAGTTTGCATAATCCGCAAACCATGGGGTAGGGGAGGATATAGCTGCCATTAGTTTCTCATCGAGGAAAGAGTCATCCACGGGGGTGATCTCATCCCCAACAACTAAAGGCAAGCGGGATAAGTGATCCACCACTACATTCTCCACCCCACTTTTGTCAAGGATTTCAAGATCAAACTCTTGAAGGAGCAAGATCTACCGTATTAGTCTCGTCTTTGCATCTTTCTTTGAAAGAAGGTATTTCAAAGCTGAATGATCAGTAAAAACGATAACCTTTGAACCAACCAAGTAAGATCGGAACTTTTCATTGCATGCACAATATCTAGAAGCTCCTTATTGGTCGTACTATAATTCTGTTGTGCCACATCTAATGTTTTACTTGTATAGTAAATGGCATGCAGCTTCCCATCTTTCCGTTAGCCGAGAACAGACCCAACGGCAAAGTCCGAGGCATCACACATAAGCTCGAAAGGAAGGTTTCGATCGGGAGCTTGTATGATCGGGGCCGGAATTAAAGCGTCCTTAAGCTGATCAAACGCTATATGGAACTCTTTAGAAAACTCAAACGAGGCATCCTTAAGAAGGAGAGGAGTGAGAGGTTTAATTAGAGACTTTTGAGAAGTCTTTAATGTAGCAGCAACAAAAACCGGCATGCCACAAAAAACTTCTCACCCCCTTGACATTAAAGGGTGGGGGTAAGCGCTCGATGACCTCAATCTTGACTCTATCCACCTCAATACCGCATTTAGAGATGACATGAACAAGCACAATGCCTTATTCAACCATGAAGTGGCATTTTTCCCAGTTGAGAACCAAATTCGTCTTTTGACATTGTTCTAGCACTAGAACGAGGTAGTTTTCTCTTGATGCTCAGGATTAATCGGGATTTTGAAAAAATCAGAATACTCATCAAGAAAACAATAATGGGAATGGCCAACTAAACGCTCAAGTACTTGACTGATAAATGGTAAGGGGAATTGATCTTTCCGAGTGGCTTTATAAAGTTTGCGATAATCGATACACATGCGCCGCCAGGTAACCAATCTAGTAGAGATCAATTCTCCCTTGTCATTTTTAACAATATTCATGCCCTCTTTTTTAGGCACGACTTGGACCGGGCTCACCCACCTACTATCAGAAATAGGAAAGATGATGTCGGCATTGAGTAGTTTAAGCACTTCAGCTCGCACTACTTCCTCATGTTCAGATTCAACCTTCTTAGATGCTCAATTGATAAAGCATTAGCATCATCGAGAAGAATCCAATGCATACATAAAGAGGGGCTAACTCCCTTTATGTCTGAAATGGTGTAACCAATAACACTTCGATACTTCCTTAAAACACAAAGTAGTTTTTCGATTAAAGAGTTATCAAGTTTAGAATTAATTATAACTGGACAAGATTCCTTCTTATCGAAAAAGGCATATTTTAGAAGAGAAGGAAGGGGTTCGAGATCAACTTTTGGAGAACGCACATCACTTTCCTCGTACCCTCCAGTAAGAAGGACATCGAACTCATTCGTGATATGACTCGGTGTTCGGTCAAGAATAAGCTCATACCCTCTAGCCTCATCGTTTTCTAGAAGCTCTCTATTGGTGATAAGTGCTTCTAAAGAGTGAAAATGGAACTTTAATCAATGCCATAAGCAACCATAGTCTATATGCGACTCTGTAGGTGAAAATGGCTACAAGAAAACTAGACTCCCGAGAATAGCATTAACACAAGCATAGCACATATGTTCACGTAGCATGTCGCACATAATAACAAACCTATATATGAGATCAGGTCCAACAATACCCTAGCCAAGGTTCTAAGAGGCAACTAGTAGTAAGGCTTAAGGTGTCCAAAGGATACCATGAGTAGGGTGTGTCCAACTATCCTCACCACAATTTAGTGGTGATCCAAGTGGGACATCTATTATGAATCACATAGGTAATATGATTCATGCGTCATGGTTGGGATAGACCTCTATTAAGGAGTGGCCTTAGGTAGGTCACCTAACCATCCTTAACGTCGATCCCCCGGGGGTGTCTCAAGTATGGAACATTCTTTAAGAGACGTGAATCCTAAAGCAAAACCATCACATGGGAATTGCACGCATTATGCCTAGAAAATAGAATTCAATATTATAACTATGAAATTACGAGAATTCTCGAGTTTCATCCACACTCCTTTAAAAATAAAGGAATATCCCTAATGAAGTCGCCAAACTATGGACCTGGGGCTTTGGGGGCCCACGTGCCCTTTTTACGGACATCGAATGTCTTTAGTTTGATTGCATAGTTTGAGAATGCTTGGCTTTGGGAGTAAGTCTAGAAGCTCAAAACCCAAGTAGAGAATTCGCCACCATGCTCCTTTCGAGAGCTCACGGAACCCCATTAGGTCTAGCTTGAAGGAAAATTGATAGCCAAGGATAAAAAGGTCTCATATCTCTAGATTCGGGAACGAGGGTAAGGATAAGAGTAGGTCACACTATCCCCCCCCCCCCCCCCCCCCCA
>PYUH01000113.1:533412-578861 GCA_016808085.1 Suaeda aralocaspica | reverse complement strand
TCCCCCCCCCCCCCCCCGCATATAGCGGCCTCCACTTGTTCTCATATATAATTTCGAATTATAATATTCATATTTCCGGTTTCGACCTAAAAAGCACATAGAAGTAAGGCTGGGTGGGTTTTTAGTTAATGCACACATAGTTTCCGATTTAAACATGCTTGGGTGATCACTTTAGAGTTTAATTTATTTTAATCTTTACTTTAGTCAAAACATGTTTTTCGGTCTTTTGAGCTAAATAGGGACTCTAACTAATTTTAAAGCAATAAACACTTAGAATGGAATCACATAAATCCTAAAACATGTTTCTACTTAATGTTGATTTTGATTAAGAGTCAAATCGCTGATTAGTCAATATTGAATGAATTAGATTTCAAGCATCTCAATTATCTAATAAAACAATTAAATCACATAAACATGCAAAACTAACTCCTTGAAGAACTCATTATGGAGATTTTGATGTTGTTGGCCTTATTTGAAGTACCCGTCGTGCAATCGCCAATAAAACTTCTTAGATTTGAAAGCATGAAGAACTTAATTAATAATAATAAGCTTAAAGTTTAATGTTGATGAAGGTTGGCTTAGAAGTAATTTTGTGGAAGAAAGAGGAAGAAGGTGATAAAAGTGTGAATAGCAATACATATAGTGATCACAACTTTGAAAGTTTGTATGTCAATGGCAAGGATGCAACCATGGGTGAACTGATTGCTTATGGGGATACAAGCATATCGGTGCATTAAGGATTGGGATTTGAATGTGCATGGTCACACACACTTAGGGTGGCACGCAAATAAAGGAAAGATTGGTGGAATTAGGGGAATAAGTTGGTTTTCGCCTATGGGTTTTTTCTCACTACATATGCTAGGGTTTTTCTCATTTCAGGCATTGAGTCTTTTGTTTCTTGTGGAATCTTGATCATCATTTTCAACCTTAAAGACATGGGAAATGATTTCATGAAGGTTTCTTGATTAAAATATTCGATCTTGAAAGGTTTCTTGAAGATTTGAAGCATTTCTTGATAATTGCGCAAAAATGGAGCGAGCATGTTGCGAGTATTATTGCGTTTTCTTGAATCTTTGGGTTCTTGAAATTTTCGTGTATTTTTGGTTGTAATTTGATTTTTATTTTGTTTATTATTTTGTTAGGAAGTTTGCTACGATAAAATCTAGTTAGTTAGAGTTAGTCAGAAGTTGTTGTAAAGATAAGAGCAAGTTGCATGATGATGTGGCAATCTGATCATGAGTTTGTTATGCAACGTGTGCAAGTGGAACAAGTCGCGTTTTTATCTTGTTTTTCACGTGAATTTTAGCTTCTTTTTTAGGATTTTTTTTGTTGATGATTATTTCTATAAATAGTCTTAACATTAGGTTGTAAAAAATTAAGTTTGAGTTTAATGAAAAAGTTTTTATTTGTCTACTTGGAAACAAATTCGGAAATTTGAGAGTTGGTGGTGAATCCTTTATACTCTTTTGTGTGGATTAATTAGTGACTTTGAGAGTTGTTAGGCTTTAATCAATGATTAGTTGATCAACCTAAGATCATGAGTTTTGGTGGTTTAACCTTTAGAAATTCATGATTTTAGTTCTATCCCCCTTATGAGTTTTTGTTTATACGAATATTCACATCAAATTTAGTGCTCTTGTTGAGAGGTCGTTTAATCTCAAGTGTTTGTTAATCTATTAATCACTTTACCCATAAAATTAACATGGAGGGTGATGGTGAGGGAGTTCTTGCAAATTTCCAGAAAGGATTGTTGTAACACCCTAGAATTTCCTAACTTCTTACTTCTCATTTTTCTGGAAAACATATTATAATTATAAAGGATTGTATTCATTAAAACTTCTAAATATGGAAAAACCAAAGTATTACCGCCACCATGATAACGGCTAAGACATTTATCAAAGTACTACAGCGGAAGTCTTAAAACCAAAACAATTTAAAACTAAACTCCAAAAATAATCTCAAAATAAAAATCAACTTTATACTTATTACACTTCGGAACCATATTAATGGCCCTTAAAAACCAAAACTAAAAGTCATTAGAAATAAAACAATCATCCAAAATAAATGTTAGTCAAACACAAGCAATAAAATAAAGTAAAGCTACAAAACACAGCAAGCGCTCTCTCTCCAACCCATCATGAAATGACTTATGCCTACTTGTACCTGCAGCTTTTCTTTTACTAGACAACTAATCACCACAAGTGGGTCATTGTAGGGCCAAGTCCAAGAAAAGCCATGCACACAAAACAAACAGTCAGCAAAGCTAAGTACATAACTACTAAAGACTATGCAACAACTAATAAGAAATAAAAACATGCACTAAACTTACCTTTGACAACCTTTTTCTTGTACATGAACTCAATTAAATTAATTATTATATTTAAACTTTTGAAGCCTGCATCGAACGGGTCTCCTCCTTAAAAATCAACGCCCTATTGGGCACCAACTAGAGAGCAACTCCAAGAAGGTATTACTATGTCACATAAGGTGACGGATATCAAGCGCATTAAAAAGAGAAAAGAGTACAACATCTAGTACTCCAATTAGAAGTCATAGATCATTGTTCCATACGACTCCCACCATTGTTCATACTCAAGGTACATACGTTCTAAGAGTTTTGATGCAAGCCCTATTAAACTTTACGTGATTAACCAGTTAAGAAATTTTATGACTCACATACAACATCACATAAAGACATGCATCAAATCAAGCAAGCCAGATTTATTATCTTCAATTTAAGGTGATTCAAAATTAAACTCATGTGTGTCCTTTAATTAAACTGAACTCCCCTTACCACACATTAACTGTAAGTGGATAATTACATACTTTCTCCTTGACCACACATTAAATTGTGATTGGCAACATTTCTACAATAATTGCTCATAACTTCTTTTAATCATGTGAATAAAAAATCACAACTACCTTTCTTGTTGATTAAGTAACTAACCAACTTAAAAATAGCTTCCTTTCTTAATTCATAAACTATTGGCCAACTTAATCTTATCATAACATTCCAATTCAAGCTTATAAAAATTTATATTATTATTTAACATGGAATGTCAACATACTACAAAAACATGCTTCTAATAAACTTGTCATGCACATAAATTCTTGATTCAACAAGAATAACAATATTTCATACACTCAAGGATCATCCAAGCATGAATTCTAGCTCCTGTGTTTATCTTTAGTACTTATGTGCCTTGTAAAGTAACGGTGCTCCGCCACAACTTCTAGAAGTGGACTAGTACAAAGTCTCCTACACAAGGAAAAACCGAAACTATATAAAAACCTTGTTGACTAAGTTCTACAACAACTATAAACTAACTTCTATATTGGAAGCTTGTCAAAAACATTCTTTATATGATCTCTATTCAATTCCATACTACACTTTACTCTTCTATTGTATGACTACTTGGTTTTCGGGACTTATTTATGCTTTATAAAACCTTAATATAAATTTTATGCCACTTTAGAAAAGTGGACAGCAATATAAAATTACCAAAATTCCTTGAAAAACTTCAAAAACAAGATATATCAATCATACAATGTATTACTTAATTTATATGAATAACTTATGCTAATTACATACTTTAAAAGCCTAATTATTCACTTTATAAATTCTGGACAGCATGTTAAACATGCTTAAAATCACTTTTAAACTTCATAAAACATACTAAAAATTATATGTAACATCATAGAATTCATATGTGATCATACTAGCATAATATGAACACTTAAAACTTACTTTAACTTGTTTTTATAAAACTTACAGATTAATTTATTAACTTTAAAGTCGTCGAAAACTCTTAAAAACAACATAATTTCATGGTAAAACTGTTCTACAATCAACTTACATAATTATGAAACCAATCTATGCTTTAGAACAATTTTTCATAAGCCAAAACATGTTCATAATATTTATTCAATTGAATTTCATGATTATAAATTTTAGACAGCAATTTATTTTATTTTCAAAGCCTTTAAAAACCAATGTAAAACTCATAAAATTATCACAAACTCACACAACAATAGTTCGTTCATGATCATAATATTGAAGTTTTAGTCATAAAAACTCATAAAAATCATAACTTTCATGATTTACAGACCCTAATCTAAAATTTCATGAACAACAATTTAATTCATGTCTTAAAACAAATCATAACTTTATTAAACATGATTAAAACTCATAAAAGCATGATTAAACATAAATATGAACATGAATTTGCAAGATTGAATTAAAAAGAAAGAAGGAGAAAAAGAAAATTTTATAAAGGTTCGAAAATACTGGAGAGGGGGGAGGAGTGACCGGCGGTGGTCCAGCTGTGGGGTCCGGCTGGGCACGGTTCCCAAGAACACAAAAAAATAATCTTTTTTTTATCTCCTTTCCGAAAAACAGAACTGTATTTTTTCAGAAATCACACTTTTTTTTCCTTTTTTTTTCTCTCTAATTTTGGAATCCTAATCACAACTTATGAGCATGAAAATCTGAAAATTTGGGTTTTTAAGGGTATTTATAGGCCTCAAAGTAGGATCTTGAAAAGCCCATACTTATCCTACCAAGTGGAAATTACCTCTAGGCCCTTGGCTCACAATAAATTAGGAAACCTTTGAAAATTCTATTTTAAGAAGCCTTTTTAAAATATTTTGAAATCCTAAAATATTATTTATGAACACAAATAATTACTTTCAATCAAAACTTATTTATTATTTATTTTATTATTATTAATTTCTTTTCATTTAATATTTCTATTGAACATAATTTTTCAGTAAAAATATTTTAATCATACGAATAAAATACAAAAATATTTTCTTAAAATATGTGAAAATGTGGGGTATATTACAATTATCCTTGGAAAAAGCTAAGGAAATCAGGAGAAACGATGAAATTAGGGAGTTGTGAACTATGTTGGTGGAAGTCATGAATTTCATGGGTGGATGAAATCTAACAAAAAGGGCCACGAAATTGATGAATCTAATTCAAGCTCTAGTAATAAAGACTCGGGAAGGAATTCACGCAAACCTAGGCGTGTGGATTATACCAGTTCTAGTGATTAAGATGATCGTAAAAGACGCAAAAAACGTGATAAGTAGAAGCCTAAAGTTGGACGTTCCTGAGTTCAATGGCAGTCTAGATCCTGAAGCTTTCCTTGACTAGCTTAGGAGAACTGAAAGACTCTTTAATTATAAAGAATATGACAATCATAAAACCTTCAAGGTGGAGGAATTAAAGCCATCATCCTACGCCAGTTTATTGTATGAAGGGCTACAAAGAAAACGAAAAAAGGAAGGTAGATCGAAAATTGTGTCTTGGCGCAAATTCAAGAGGGAACTGAGAAAGAAATTCGTATCACATGAGTATGAACAGAAAAACTTCTTGAAGATGCATGTTTAAAGAAAGGGTAGAAGAATGTGGAGGAATATATCAATGATTTTGGAAAGATGTTGATATTATGTGACCTGGAGGAAAAGGAAGATCATAAGGTTACTCGATTTGTTGCAGGATTAGATGAATCTATCAGGGAGAAAGTTGAATTACAACCTTATTGGACTTATGAGGAAATCTGTAAAGTGGCGCTGAGAGTGGAAAAGTATGGGAATTCAAAGAAACCTAAAACATTCTTCAAATCCTATGAATCTAAGAAAGAAAAGGAGGTGGTGTATACCCAAGCACCTAATGATAAACCTAGAATTGACGATTTGAAAAGGACAGCCACTCCAGCCAAACTACTTGTAATTCCTGATGACAAGAGAAAGTGTTTCAAGTGTCAAGGATATGGACACCTTCAGTGCAATTGCCCTGGCTCCAGGGTAATCACGAAGCACAGGAGATTGAAGATGCATATCTAGATGTTATTCTTGAAGAAGGGGAGAACGAAAATTTAGAGTCACAGGAAGATAAAAGTAGTAATGAAATGGAGGAAGTAGAGGTTGAGACGCAGGGTCAGGCACTAGTTCTCATAGGGTTTTTCAGTCTAAACCAACACCAGTCGAAGAGAACCAGAGGGACAAGATTTTTGTGACTAGATGCAATGTGTAAGGCAACCTTTGTGATGTGTTTATTGATAGTGGCAGTTGCACCAATGTGGTTTCTACTATGCTGATTCAGAAACTCAATTATCCTACTCATAATTAACCATCCTCAACCTTACAAGCTACATTGGCTGAGAAATACTAATGATTCGAAGGTGACAAAGCAAGCCCTGATCGATTTCAAGGTTGATCAATATGAGGATTTTGTATTGTGTGATGTTTTCCCTATGGATGCTTGTAATATATTGCTTGGTAGGCCCTAAAAATATGATAGATTTGTGTAGAAACCTAATTTAGTCCCCCTGTCCCGCGGCAGGACTCTATGATGATTAAAAAACTCATTTCTCTAGAAGATTGGATAATCGAGTATACTTGGGCATAAAAATAAATCTCGGATATTATGAAATTTCCATTCTTATTTAACGGAACTTTTATCCCAATGCCACTTTTATTATTTTAAATAAATAAATTAATTAAATTAAATTAAATTAAAAAAAAAAAAGATCTTTCAAAAAAAAGAAAGTAGCGCGCTTAATTTAGTCACGCTGACAGCTCAGCGTGACTAAGTTAGCAGCGCTACCCTTGTAGTGTTGTAGGGTTTCCTGCGCTACTGGGCCAGCGCGATTCGGCGTACCGCGCTAGCAGCCCAGCGCGATTAGGGTTCCCACGCTGTTATAAAAACCTTCATTTCCTTTATTTCTAAAAAAACTTTTTTTTACTTATTCTCTCCCTCATACTTAATTAATCCGATTATTGCTTTTAAACAACCTTATTTTTTATAATAATTATTTATTATTTATTTTCTATTTATTTTAAAAAAGTTGCTACAAGTTTTGATAATATTGAAACAATAATTCGACTGTGCCCAAATTAACACTCGACGACTCCAATCTTCATACGGGAAGTGGTACGTTTCCTGAGAGCCCTAAAAATCAAACTTGTGGATTTGTTGTTGTTGGTTTTCCGAATCATTTACCGCTTTTATCATTTTGTTTTTGTTAAAGGGCTTAATTTGAATTAATTTATCACATTAAACTAAGATAATTTTTGGACAAATTGTATCATGCTAGGAACCTTGAATTAATCTTAACGACGATTTGACTAAATTATTAGGTTTTATGTGATTTCACCTTAATAATAGTAATTTTGTGTTAGGTTGTAAATTATTATTTTGTGGTTCTTTATATAATTTGTGTATAATTGAGAGAAAACTAGTAATGGCCGCCTACGGGCTAATATGACGCACTCCACCATATTAGTACCTTTACTCCCGAATCCAACCTTTGGTTTGTAAGATCATAACTTGGAGTCATCCCCATGGGATCGAAAGGGTTATTCGTGCAATTTAGATTATCGTCCCGTATTCGTGTCCCATTCGTAATCAATCTAAATACACGGTTTATGAGTTTGATTCCTAAAACTCATTGGCGACTCCTTACTAGCATCGTCCGTATTCGTATATTATTATCTCACTCGAAAAAAGATAATTAAAAAAACAAAAAAAAACACCAAAATAGCGTAGCGCGATAGACTTTGTCACACTAACGTCGCAGCGTCACAAAGCTTGCCGCGCTACACCTGCAGCGTGACAAACTTTGTAGCGCTGCACAGTCAGCGTGACAAACTCTGTCACGCTACCACGCTAGCGCGACTGAAATTCCTGCGCTCCTTTTTTTTGCAAAATACTTCTAAAAAAGTCCATTTCACCTTTCCTTAAGCCAATTTTTTAGGTCTAACTTAACCTATGGACGGTTTGGGAAAGCTGACCAAAAAAAATTTGGGACCCTAAAATCCAGGGCCCCTACAATTTGTGAAGTTTGATGGGAGAACCAATGTTTATATCATTAAAAAAAACATGAGAATGACAAGCCAATTGCTTTGAAACCCCTAAAAGTGGCGCAAAACAAGAAGCAACTGAATGTGGAGAATAGAAAGGGAATGTTGTTGTCGAATCCTAAGCAGCTGGAGAAGGAATTATCTGATTACCAGAAAGTATTCCTATTAATGGCGAAAGAAGTGAAGGATGAATCCCCTACAATCCCACGAATTCTACAACCACTGTTGAAAGAATTCGAAGATGTATTTCCAGATGATTTACCACCAGGATTGCCTCCCAATTGGGGTATTAAACACCAGATTGACTTGATTCCAGGTTCTCAGATTCCCAATAAACTAGCCTACAGGTGTAATCTAGATGAGACTAACGAATTACAAAGGTAGATTGAGGAGTTAATGCAATGGGGGTATGTTAGGGAAAGTATGAGTCCATGTGCTATGCCAACACTGATTGTTCCTAATAAAGATGGCGCGTGTGCATCAATTCTAGGGCCGTCAACAACATCACAATCAAGTACAGGTTCCCAATCCTAAGGTTAGTCGATCTGTTGGATTAATTATATGTTTCACAGGTGTTTTCCAATATTGATTTGAGGAGTGGGTATCATCAGATACGCATGAGGAAAGGAGATGAGTAGAAAACAGCTTTTAAAACGAAATTGGGTCTCCATGAGTGGTTAGTCATGCCTTATGGACACACCAATGCACCTAGTACTTTTATGAGGCTCATGAATGAAGTTCTGAAACCATACTTGGGTAAGTTTGTTGTTGTTTACTTAGATGATATACTGATTTATAGTAGAAACAATGGAGACCATCTACAGCATCTAAGGCAAGTTTTCGAAACTTTGAGGCAACAAAACTGTATGGGAAGCTTGAAAAGTGCTACTTTATGGTGAGTAGCGTGACTTTTTTGGGTTATGTGGTTTCGAAAGATGGACTGTCAATGGATCAATCTCAGGTTGAAGCAATCAAATCATGGCCAACACCAACGAGTATCACAGAGGTTCGTTCTTTTCATGGTTTGGCATCATTCTTCAGAAGGTTTGTCAAAAACTTCTCATCAATTGTTGCTCCTATGGCTGAATTCAATAAGAAGAATAGGCAATTTGTATGGACCAAAGAGGCACATAAGGCTTTTGAGAAGATAAAGTATTTGTGATGTCGCACACTTATTCTTTCATTGCCTGATTTCACAAAACCTTTTGAAGTTGAAACCGATGCGAGCAATGTGGGAATTGGCGCAGTTTTAGTTCAAGGGAAGAGAATAATTACTTATTTCAATGAGAAATTGAATGGAGCAAGGTTGAATTATTGCACTTATGATGAAGAGTTTTATGCAATTGTTAGAGCTCTAGATCATTGGAGTTATTTGAGACCTAATCACTTCATTCTACATTCTGATCATAAAGCACTGAAACATATCAATGGTCAGCTAAAAACTGAATCCTAGACATGCCAAGTGGGTTGAGTTCCTTCAATTCTTTCACTTTTCTTCTAAATACAAAGATGCCAAGTCTAATGTGGTGGCAGATGCACTTTCTAGGAGGTATGTTCTGATTAGTGTTTTGAATTGGAAGTTGTTGGGTTTAGATCTAAACAAAACATATTATGAATATGATTTGGATATTGGTCCTGTAATGTAACAATTGAAGAAAGGGGTAGTTGGATCATATGTGTTGCATGATGGATTCCTATTTAAAGGGAATCATCTGTGTGTACCTAAATGTTCAATTAAGGAATTGGTGGTAGGAGAGGCGCATGGAAGAGGTCTTGCAAAGCATATTAGGATTGATAAATCTTTGAGAATGCTGCAAGAACATTATTATTGGCCTAAGATGATTGGATATGTGGAAGTTGTGATATCTCAATGTGTTATATGTCAGAAGGCCAAGGCAACGTTTCATCAGGGTCTATCACTAGACCAAAAACGTGATTTAATAGCGGTAGATTAATAGCGGTTTTAAGGTGGACCGCTATTAAAGCTTCGGAAACTAGTTTATAATAGCGGTTTTGAATTAATCGCTATTAAAACAGTGGGATAGAAGCAAATAATAGCGCTTGTTAGACAAGCGCTATTAAAAACAAGGGGTGACAAGTAATTGATGGTGGGTTAAAAACAACCGCTATTAAAGATACTACAGAAAATAGTCCAGAATATAATGGCACCCAAGATTTCAGCTTTCCTCTAAAATCAACCCTAACTCCATTGCCTCTTCTTCTCTCTCTACATAATATCCAATTGTAAAATAACCTAAGTAATCTAAAAGTCTCTAAATTTGTGGCTAAATATTTCTAATCAAAACCCTTATTCTTCTGATTTTTTCCTCAATTAATAAATTTCAGTAAACTCAAAAGCCATTGAAGGTTCTTCAGTTCGCAATTTTCCAGGGGAGTACTCTGAAATCTCAATAATTAAGACCCATCGAAGGTCCTTTTGGTCAGATCGTCAACACCAAATGTGATGTCGGCGCTAATTGCAAACAAGCCTTCATCAAATATGTAATTTCTTCCTTATTCTTTAATTCTTTTGTTTGATTTTGGAAATTAGTTCATTTGTAATTTTGTATAGTTTTTTTCTTGTTTCAATTGTATGTCTTAATTTTTTTTGTTTTTAAAAAAAAAAAAAAAAAAACTTCTGAATTCCTTAGATACACGTTTTAGTTTAGATCTAAAGTTTTCGCTGTTTTTTGCTTTTTTCCAGCAATTTTTTCGTTTAAGTTTGAAACATTCGTTGTTTCATGATTTGTTATTTCCCTTTCTATTATAAATGGGTGATGGAAAACTGAGATCTAATTAATTTTTTGATTTCATTTTTCATTAGTTGATTTTCGTTGTAACTAATACATGGAAGGTTTTCTGTTTTGTTTTTGCAGGTAGAAGAAAACAAGAGGATAGATCATGAGCTTTTGGTTGAATAGCATAAATATTTTTCTACATTCATTGTAACTTTATGCTCTATTAAGTATATAAACTTGTAATTTCTTGTTGTAAACAATTAATTAGTAGATTTGTTGTTTAGACAATATAATTCAAGCAATAAAAAAAATTGCCACAGATTTGTTTCTTGTTCGTTTTCAATTAAAATTATTTTGGTACTATTTTATTGCATCAATTTATGAAAAAATAAACGCATTTTTTTAATTAAAAACGATTTCTTTTAATGGCGGTTATGTATTGACCACTATGAAAGCATATACATATGATGACAGTTCTTTTAGAGCTATCAAAGGCTATGATACTTTTAATAGCTGTTTGATTGATGGCGGTTGTATCAAGCGCTATTAAAAGACATTTTTGTTGTAGTGTATACACACCATTGCCAGTTCCTGAAGGTCCCTGGGAGATGTATCAATGGATTTCATTGTTGGTTTTCCTAGAATTGCGCGCAACAAGGACTCTATTATGGTAGTGGTGGACAGGTTTTCGAAAATGGCGCATTTCACCCCTTACAATAAGACAGATGATGCTTTTAATGTTGCAGAGCTATACTTTAGGGATGTGATGAGATTACATGGAGTAACTAAAACCATTGTCAGTGACAGAGAATTAAAACTCATGAGTTACTTTTGGAAATCACTTTGGGAACTAGTTGGAACGAAATTGCTCTTTAGTAATTCATATTATCTACAAACTGATGGGCAGACTGAAGTAACAAATAGGACCCTGGGATTATTATTGCGTGGATTGGTTAGCAAAAGTCAGAAGGATTGGGACTTGAAATTAGTGCATGCTGAGTTTGCATGATGGAGTTAATACCAAGCTACCAATTGATTTCATTGGTATTCCTAAAGGTGAGTTAGTTCATAAGGATGGTTGAGCAAAAATTCAATATATGCAAAAATTGCATGCATAGGTTAGAGCAAGGATTGAGAAGGTGAATGACCAGTACAAAGCTCGCGCAAATAAGCATATAAACCAACGTGGCTATCAGGATGGTGATTTGGAATGGCTACACCTGAGGAAGGAAAGATTTCCTAAATAGAGGAAGAATAACTTGATGCCTAGGTGTGATGGTCCATTCAAAATACTGAAGAAGGTTGGTGAAAATGCTTATCAGGTAGAGTTACCAGGAGATAATGGAGTTCATGCTACTTTCAATATAGGTGAGTTATATCCATATATTCCAAATGAACAACTTCGAAGTTTGAGGTCGAAATCTTTTGAAGAATTGTAGGATGATAAAAGTGTGAATAGCAATACAGGTAGTGATCACAACTTCGAAAGTTTGTATGTCAATGGCAAGGATTTAACCATGGGTGAACTGATTGTTATGGGGATACAAGCCATATGGGTGCATCAAGGGTTGGAATTTGTGTGTGCATGGTCACACACACTTATGATGGCACTCAAATCAAGGAAAGAATGGTGGAATTAAGGGATTAAGTTGGTTTTTGCCTATGGGTTTTTTTCCCACTACATTTGCTAGGGTTTTTCTCACTTCAGGCATTGAGTCTTTTGTTTCTTGTGGAGTCTTGATCATCATTTTCAACCTTAAAGACATGGGAAATGAATTCTTGAAGGTTTCTTGATTAAAAGATTCGATCTTGAAAGGTTTCTTGAAGATTTGAAGCATTTCTTGAAAATTGCGCAAAAATGGAGCGAGCATGTGGCGAGTATTATTGCGTTTTCTGGAATCTTTGGGTTCTTGAAATTTTCGTGTATTTTTTGTTGTAATTTGCTGATTGTTTTGTTCATTAGTTTTTTAGGAAGTTTTTTATGATAAAATCTAGTTAGTTAGAGTTAGTTAGAAGTTGTAAAGATAAGAGCAAGTTGCATGATGATGTGGCAATCTTATTTATGTAACTTGTTAGTTATGCAACTTGTGCAAGTGGCACATGTGGCGTTTTTATCTTGTTTTTCACATGAATTTTAGCTTCTTTGTTAGGATTTTTTTGTTGATGATTATTTCTATAAACAATCTTAACATTAGGTTATAAAATTTAAGTTTGAGTTTAATGAAAAAGTTTTTATTTGCTTACTTGAAAACAAATCCGAAAATTTGAGAGTTAGTGGTGAATCCTATATACTTTTTTGTGTGGATTAATTATTGGCTTTGAGGATGCTTAGGCTTTAATCAAAGACTAGTTGATCAACCTAAAATCTTGAGTTTTGGTGGCCTAGCCTTTAGAAATTCGTGATTTTAGTTCTATCCCCCTTGTAAGTTTTTGTTTATACGAAAATTCACATCAGAAGGGCACGATTTTTGATATATGGCATGAAAATCGAGAGAGTTAGGGTTTAGAGATAGAAGGAGACGTGAAAGTGAATAGTGTGAATTTTAAGCCCTAAAATGGAATTAGAACTCACAATGTGAATTTCGTTCGTCGGGCAAGGAAAACTGTTTGAAAATTTTGAAATTTTAGGATCAAAACTCACGAAAATCTCTCTTTTTAGATAGATGTGTATGTATATGAGCATGTAAGAAAGTAACCAAGATAAAATAAACACAATTGATCGCAATCAAAAGTGTTTGAACTCACAATCACAAAAGTGAAAATTCAAAGGGAACACCCAAAGGCAACGCTAACCTTTTAAACTCAAAAACTCAACTATCTATTTTCATTAACAAACTAAAAGGTATTGATAAGACTAATATTGGAACAATCCTCCAATTCATAGTCGAATAAAATCCTAAACAACATAAAATCCTAAATAAACTCTAATCAACACAAGTTGTACGTCCACTTGTCCCACTTGTGCCTATCCAAAACTGGCAACATCAACTTTCACAACTTGATTTTATCTAACTAAAAACTAAATTAGGAAAATGAAAATCACAAAACAAAACAATAAACATGTCCTAAAAAAATCCTAGCTATAATTGGACTCTAGATAAAAGATATCTAACTAAAAACTGATTTCCAATTTGACAACCGAGTAGAAAAATGGATAAAACATTGTCTTCCTTATTTTTCTGAATTTTTGAAATATTTTTCCCTGAAATTAGATTCAACAAGCTTTCCAAATCATATTTGAAAGTCGTCTATATCAAATCCAACTCTCAACGAAAAATGTTCAAAGTCAGACATACGGCACTGCTACGAAAGAGAAATTCTATCTTTAGAAGCTCCAGCAAACATCCTAGATTGATTTTTTTTAATCAATAAACTCAAGAACGTGATCCTCCATCATTGTAGACCAAGTATAACCAAAAAAACAAAAATCAAAAACAATTAAAAGGACTTAAAAGCCCGAAAGGAGAAAAACCCTAGCAAATATACAATAGGAAAAAACCATAGGCAAAACCACCAAGAACCCTGATGTGAATAGCAGCTCTATATTCACATCACGCTCCCCTTCTTAAAAGAACACTTGTCCCAAGTGTTTTAAATTCAAGCAACCATCCATATACGTCGCACTAAATCATGTTTGAGATGTACAACACACATGCACATGCAATGAACAATGATAGCTTCATGATAGCTCGAAACCCTATCCTTTGTTTTTAATCTTTCATCATCATGGTGACCATAATTTTCAATGAAACAAGAATTATTAGAAAAACCAGAATCTAATATTGAAGCAT
This sequence comes from Suaeda aralocaspica, assembly GCA_016808085.1. Classification (NCBI taxonomy): domain Eukaryota; kingdom Viridiplantae; phylum Streptophyta; class Magnoliopsida; order Caryophyllales; family Amaranthaceae; genus Suaeda; species Suaeda aralocaspica. Next base: position 564,463 of record PYUH01000113.1, on the reverse strand, counting down.
GAGTTAAATCATGCTTGACTTCATCATGCATAATGTGATCGGTCAAGAAATTAAAGAATTGACAATTAATGCTTCTTGTTCCATCGTTTTTATTAGGCACTTTGTATCTTCTTGACTCGGCTCGTTGACATCCCTACTCCTGAAATTAATTAATCAGGGTCTAAATTCGTTCCCCACTCCTGAATAAATGAACTTATGAAACTTTGAACAATCAAATTCTTAATTGCACAAAGAATAAAAACACGCAGAGCTTTTTAATTTCACACGCAAAAGACTTATGTTGTTACATTGATTTTTAGGGATATTTATAACTAAAATATCCTAACAAACTTATAACAACTTTGTCAATCTTATCAACAAAAACAAACTAAACATCTCATGCTTATCTAAATAATTTCGTCTCCCATAGAAGTAAGGGTGTCCGATTTTTGGATAGCTTCCCTAACTAATTTAGGAAATTTTTCCACAAAATAATCTTAACAAACTAACTAAAAACAAGATAAACATCACAAACCTTCGAATCTATCCACAAATTGCACGCAAATCAAGAAGCCCAAACTCCCTTTTGCTCGTCAAAATTCACGCGTCCCTAGGAGGTTACACATTTTCTTGAGTTTTCAAGATTTTGCTTCAATCTTTAAGAACTCTTCCAAGAATGAATCTTTTAATCAAGAAACTTTTCAATGTAACACACATATAAGTAAGACATTGACACTGTGACACATATAAAAGCAATAAAATCCAAAAATGAGAAAAACCTTATCAAGTGACAAAATCTCAAGGACAAAAGCAAGTTATTCCCTAAATCCACTATCTATACTGTAAAGTGTGAAATTATTAAATCACCATTCTACACTTTACTCCACCATGAGAATGAATTCACATTAGGTTTTGTAATAGTGATGACTATCATTATCACCCACACTTGTGTTTTATCCTTCTCTAAGCCAATTGGGTTTTTCATAAGGTTGATTGGCTAATCCACAATTGGGTTTGATCTAGATAACTCACTTGTGTCCAAATTGACATAAAAAACAAAGAAAGAGATTTCAAAAGAAAACTAACCTCCCATCATTGAAAATCGCCGATCAAATTTGGTGTTGAACAAGATCTTCAACTTCAATTAAACGAGAAAGAAAAAGAATGGCATGCAAAACCGACAAAAAACAAAATTATGAATTGAACTAGCTCTTACTAATTTGCATTTTAAGTTAGAATTTCAACTTACGAATTGAACTACAAACCTTGTTGAGCGAAAAAGCGGCGGAGGAAGTAGGAGGACGAAGATTGAGATTGAGACGCAGAGAATAGAGGAGAGGAATACAGAGAATAGAAGAGAGGAATACAGAGAATAGAAGAAGGGAAGAGAGGCGATTTTGAGAGGAAAAAAGGCGAGCATTAGTGTTTGAGGTGAAAAACTCAATAAGAGTTACAATTTGAGAGGCTAATAACTAAGAAGTATTTGGCCTGGTGTGGCCCCACAGCATCCGTATTGTCTTCTTCAAATGTGAGTCTCATTTGTTATGATTCCATTTTTTCCACTAGTGTCCTATCTTAAGATGCATGAGGCCCCAACTAGAGATGGCAATGGATCTTGGACCTGCCCTACATCCGTGGGCCCAAAGCCGTTTTCTCGAATATGGGTCTTAAATTTTTGGACTCAATGAATTCGGGTCAGATATGGATCCTTACTATAAAAAATGGATCTGGCTATGGGTGTAGTGATATCCAGATCCGTGTGCACATTTACGCATTTCTTTTAAAATATCAATATTATTATAAATATATAGATGATGTTATGTAATACAAGGTATTAATATTGTGGATGTCCATTGACTTTTTCTTTATCAAGGCTTTTTCGTGTTACTTATGCTTCGCAAATAACCTAGATTTTATCCCTTGTCCCTTCAAGTACATAGGCTTTTGGAATACCTATTATGTGAGTATATATATATGTATCCCCTTTGTTGAAAGATAATAAGAAGAATAATATAGAATATCTTCTCCCTAATATTCTCTCTTCTATTTCTCTCTTACATTCTCTTTACCTTAGTTTTATAATACGTTATCAGCACGAGGGTCTAACCGATTGAGCAAGGTTGAACAAAATAGTGATGCATTTGATGTAATAGACGCACCGGCCATTTATTTACGGAGTATGGCATATAAAGGGGGAAAAAAAGGTTTGCGTGATATTTCCTACTTGTTTACTACTTATTTTTGAATTTTGATCTAATATATAGTATGAATACATATACTCCAATTATGCCTAACTTTTCTTATCATGATTTTTAATTCTTCACATGATGTAAATCATGTTTTCTTTATTATTGCTTATGTCTGATTACCTTTTGGTTTCAATTTTGTTTTTCTGAGCATGTTGATTATCGTTAAATTCTTTCTAGAAATAAGAATCATGTGAATATGTGATCATCTAATTTTTATATATATATTTAAAATTTTTGCTTATTAAATTAAATTGGATATTAATATTGTTATTGTTATCTTAAATTACCAATTAAGATTAAACATAAGAAATATATATACCTTGTTTTCTGATATTTTTTTTTACCCATTGCCTTCTTATCATTTTTCATATTCAAATGGAATTTAGAGTCAATTAATCTTCATTAAAGTCTTTTTTGGTTTCGAAATTGAAGACGATGCGAGATAGACGTAATATGACCCATGTGTGTGAACCCAAATTCTTCAATTGCCACAATTAGTTTAATCCTACTTGTGTAAATTTTATGTGGATGATAGAGAGTTATGGTTTTAAGAAGAAAGAGAGCAAGAGTAGAGGTATATCGATGAAATATTCTACTATGTCATTACATCTTTGTCGTTAAAAATAATACAGATTCTAGTAGTGATAGTAATATTATTAGTTGCTTCGATTTGTGAGTAAAGTCTTATGCAAAGTAACTTTTATAAGCAATTATAAAATATTAATAATATGCGATCTTGTGGTATCATCAAATACGAAGTATGAGATTGGTATTAATCAAATAAATTGATAACATGGAGAAATATTATCTCATGTGTAGTACTATTAGTCTTGAATTTTGACTATTTTTGTTTTATCTTTTGTATTTTAGACTTCAATTACAATAACTATATATCTGAGTAGTTATACTACTCTCATAAATCACAAAGTTTGTAACACCTCTTTTGTTTTTTAATCTTCTTGACCAAAGGTATGATAAAAACAAAAATTTATTCAACTTTATTATAAGAGTAATAACCTAGCTACTAAATATACAATTTAACATCAAACCTATTAATTAAATATAGAGTATAACATCAAACCCATTCATATTTCATTATATTTGTCTCTTATTGCACAAATATTATTGATAATAATAATGAAATTTATGTATGTTGCTCCAATGTAACCTGCTTATCTTTTGTTGAAGTAAGGTTAATTACTACTCCGTACTTAATAGTACTCAATTTGTGTACTCACAAAATATTCTTGAATTCTAGCTATCTTAGTTTTAGTCGCATATTACTCTTTGCTTGATATATTATCTTTGACCTTATATATTTTTATTATTCTTGTTGATATTCTACTCTTTTTGTGAAAGGTAGCTTGATAGCCTAGTTTTTATAATATGATCTTTTGCACAAATGAAATGTATAAAATAACTGACATAGCCATAGTATTTATAGAATTATGCATGCGTACAGTGCAGTTTTGATCTAATTTGGTATCTATCTATTTTTTTTGTTGCATGCCTTCAGTATTATATTAATAATGTAGTGTGACAATTAATTTAAGGAATTATAGATGATTGAATAGATTCGAAAAGTTATGATTACACATGATATTCGGGTAACGTTAAGTTCATCAATTTTATAAAGGCCCATAAACCCGCAAGGGTATTACTAAGTAATATACTTCATACATAATCAATTTTTTTTTAATAGTCTTTCACGTACGTTCCTTAGATACTCCACCATTTGTGCAAATATTGTGCTTATATAACACTTTGTCATACCAATAATATAAAAACTGATTTTGAATAATTGATACATTTCGGTGGATATTATAGAATAAAATCTTGATTACAATTTTTAATTCACAACCAACTAGATATACTCATTCCCATAAGTGAATGAGAGACTATATGATGGAAAGGGTTACAAGAATGTCAACTGATAATGGTTTCTTGTTATTTTTTATGTAAAAATTCATTAGAATTCTAAACAAGCATACATAATATTCATTTTAACTAGAATGTTTTTAATGAAATAATAGAAAATGACATTGTGAGAACTCACTTGAAATATATATATTATGCCTCTCTTTTTAAGGGTTTTCCAATATATAGATTGATATATTTGGGCAAGAGAATTAACTTAATTTACTTGATACATGACATTGCCAAAAGAATTTAAGAGTTAAGAGGTATAAGATATTTAAAGGTTGATGGATTAATATATGCAAGGATTAGGGGAAGATTTATGCCATTTTTTTTTAATAATCTTTGCACATGAATCATTATATATTTCGAATCATACCATCCTGAAGATGGATATGAATAAATTCATTAACTATTTACCAATTGTAAATGAGCCGATTAAAATTGGTTTCCAAGAAGGATAAGATTAGTTGTTGCTAATAAACTTAGAGCACGCTTGAAGCGTGTTAGTCCAATAGGATATATTAAAAAGAATCTTAAAAAAAAAAAAAAAAAGGAAAGAAGCAACAATTGGTAATGACAAATTCAAGAAATTAAGAAATTTGGTGGAGCTTCTAAAAAGATTATGGCTAGTAAAATCAACATATACCATGATTACATAAAGTACTCCAGAAGAGTATATAATGTCCAACAAGGTTAGCATGTATCAAGATTTTAGTTAATACTCCAGTAGGATATGAGTTATTAGATCAAGTATTAGTTGATTGTCTTGCCAAATGAAGAAAGAAATGCATGTTATTATTATTAATATATCACATCATATATCCATATTCATATTCATGGCCACGCATAAAGTAGTATATCTAATAAAGTAATCACTAGTGTCGTTGGAAAATTACCAGAATTTACATTTGAAAAAGTGATTGGATGTGATTATTAGATAGGTCATCCGGGTTTAAAAATTACCTGTTATGTAGAAATTTGAAGTTTCATAATGTGCTGACACTCTCTCAATGTAATATATATGAAATGAATTGAATGGCAAGTCATAACAATGAGATTGAACTATATGCAAATTGTGTTTTTGTAATCATTTGTGTTGAAGAAGTTTTCAACACATAATATATTGGTTTTCAATAAAAATTTATACAAAAGTGTAATATGTGACCAAAAGTTCACTAGAATAAATTCTATTGTCAAATGTTAGGTGATCAGAAGCTCACCAAATCCAAGTTGTGTGTAGAATTTTTGAGTAATTAGCATCATAATATCAAGGTTTCTAGTGATCCTGAAGATCACCACCTTGAAATTACAAGCAAGTTTATATTTGTATAATAATTTCTCTTGATTGGGGCTATTATATGTCAGCACAAAAGAATAAAAAAAAGATGAGAGACAACTGCACAATACATATCTCCCCGATGATATTGATCTCCTGAAGAGGAAAAAAAGTATGAAAGAATTATACATAGATACATGTGCGATGTACATTAAAGGATAATGAAAGAAATGATTTATACTAAGTTGGTATATAACTTGATGCCCCTAAAAAAATAGTTATTTTACCAACTTTAGGGGAGAAGAATTATTATGAGTGGCAAAATCGCAAAATTGATGATCCCTGTAATGGTACTTTGAAAAATTATATGCCAACTTTTGTCTATATGTTGCACACCTATGATTTGATTTGTGTACCGCTATGATCCATTCAGAGGCATACAACAATACATTTTGGCAATAGTGATAATGATATTACGTGTATACATTGAGATAGATCTTGCCAATACTTAAATCACTACACTTGAAGTGTATGTTATATGATCGGTTCCCACATAAAGATGTATTTATGGCAAGATAGTGCAGTTGACACTTTTCAAAAGTGTAATGGTGTTTTGAAATACCCCAGAAGTAGAAAAAGTGGTATAGATATCTGAATTTTAATAGATGGCCTATGACATAAGAAAAGTAATAATGGTACCAATGATAAATGTATTCGGATATCATTGTGAGAATAACATGCAAATTTATCTTCAAAAATATTGTGCTAATGGTATGTTATATTGGAACCGAAAAACAATATACATATGCAGAAAGGAGTGGACTTGATAATAAGAGATCTATTACAAACGTCCACTTTGATGTCGACATTGATGATGTTCAAAAGTTTATCATGGACCAGAAGTCCAAAGAAACATGAATGATGATCCATAGTGTACAATGTCTTACATTTTGAGTCTTACATTCATGTGCATGTGTGAGTCATATATAAAATAGATTACTCATTGCATATATAGGATTTAATTATATGTTTTATTCCTTTCAGAAATTTTGTTTAATATTCTACATTACATTTTGCATTCACTAATTGTTATACGTACAATGAATATTGTACATGAGACTTTATCGAAAGTATAGTAAAACAAGTTTACAATTATGACGGAGATTTACCAGAGGAAATGTATACTTCATTGTGAAGAGATTTTACATGATGGAGATCCAATTGCATGTTATGAATCATGCATAACTTAGATACAACATATTCAAATATTTAACCCTTCAAATTCTATGTTCAGAAAAATGACAGTGTTGATATTGTTAAACTCCTGAAGAGTATTGACGACTAAATTATTGACATCTCAACCTGAAGTTTGAGCATGTAAGAATTAGTTACTCTTTGTGTTCATTGGAAAACTCTCATATAAAATGAAGTTTCTAAATAAATAACAACACTGAAATATCAATAAGTGAGAATAATATACTTATGGTTCAAAAGAACCAATGCAACATATGTAATTAGTTACATTTTTTATGAAATTGAATACCGAAACCTGAAGTGTTGCTATAATGTCTGATCAATTAGAGATCAACTTTTTGTACAATATAAGACCTCCAGAAGTAGGCATACATGTAATAGTTAAGACGATTAGAAACAAAATAATGGTAAACACTTGTATTATTTCCACAAGTACAAAGACACCTCAAGTTTAAGTGAAGGTTCGAAGATTCAAGTCCGGTTAAGAAGGATCAATGATATTTTACTACGAATGCGAAACACATCTTACCAAAGCTTTCTACACTTATGATGTAAAAAATGGCGTTGTAAAAGTTCAAAAGGTTCAGCCAAATGAGAAGTTAGCAGATTTTTTTACTAAGGCTCTTTCAATTGCTACATTCAATAAGCTACTTCATAAAGTTGGAATGCATCATCTCAAAGTTCTCAACTGGTGTTTCAATGAGGGGGAGTTAATGCGCGTTGTACTCTTTTTCCTTAACCATGGTTTTGTCCCACATTGGGTTTTCCTGGTAAGGTTTTTAATGAGACAGCATCATCTCATGCGCATTATGAAATAATGTACTCTTTTTCTTTCACAAGAGTTTTTCCTACAGGGTTTTTCCTTGTAAGGTTTTAATGAGGCATTGTTTCATGTAATGGACATCCAACGGGGAGTGTTATGTAATACAAGGTATTAATATTGTGGATGTCCATTGACCTTTTGTTTACCAAGACTTTTCATGTTACTTATGCTTCTCAAATAACCTAGATTTTATCCCTTGTCCCTTCAAGTACATAGGCTTTTGGAATACCTATTATATGAGTGTATATATATATATATATATATATATATATGTATCCCCTTTATTGAAAGATAATAAGAAGAATAATATAGAATATCTTCTCTCTAATATTCTCTCTTTTATTTCTCTTTTACATTCTCTTTACCTTAGTTTTATAACAGATGAAATAATTATTACAGAGTTCATAAGTTGACCTTACATCATTACCTAGACTTTTATTATTATTATTATTATTATTATTATTATTATTATTATTATTATTATTATTATTATTATTATTATTATTATTATTATTACTGCTACTGCTACGATTACTATATTACTATTACTATTATTATTATCATCATTATCATTATTTTTTCGTTTGCTCAATTATTTCTCTATAAATTATTATTTGAAATTCGAAAGAGACATGTAATTGTGTTTGAACTTGTAATATTATATGCTTCAATTAGTTATATTTGTTAAATTTAACTTAAGATGTTAAGGCCATGTTCTCGTTAACTTATTTTTGTTGATTAGAACTTATTTTTGCTGATCTGAACTTATTTTTGCTGAACTAAACTTATTTTTGTTGAAATCATTAAGAACTTATTAAGGATTGAAACTGATTTTTGCTGAACTGGACCCTTATTTTTACTGAACTTATTTTTGCTGATCTGAACTTATTTTTGCTGAACTGAACTTATTTTTCCTGAAAATAAGTAAAAATAAGACACTAAAAATATGGTCTAATTATAAAACTTAGATGTCCTTGTAGAAGTAACTATGAAATTTAATTTGCAAAATTTTTTGAAATTTTTTTATTAAATCTAGTAGAACCCACTTTAGACCCGTTTTGGACCCGAATCTATAGGATTCAACGGATGTAGATATGGATCCTACTTTCCATGCCAAATGGATGTGGGGCAGATATGGATCCATATTAGAAAAAAAAGGATCTAGATACGGATCCATCTGGACCCTGCCGAATTTCAACCCATTGCCATTCCTAGCCCCAACTAAATATTAACATTAGACAAGGTTGCTCATCTCTAAAGGTGGCGAGGCGGTTTTCTTTTTTTTTTTTCTTCTTTTTTCCTTCTTTTTTTTTTACAAATGGATTTTTTGACCAAAACTACCTTAGTTTTATCATTTTTTGCAAAAAACTACATTTCTTTTTCGTTTTTGTCCAAAACCACCTTAAAATGTACTTTTTTTTGTTGACTCATACCTTATTGGCGTCTTTGGCGTTGACCTTCGGTTTTTAGGCAAGAAAATTACATGTCATGCACGCAAGGTGGATGAACCCTATTTCTCACCCTTTGTACTTCTTTTTGTAAGAATTCGTTAGGGGAAATATGGGTTTTACAATTCAATGTCTAAAAAGCAAGAGGAAAAAGGAAAGAAAAAGTGAAGTAAGAACGAAAAATAGGGTAAAAAGAGTGGAAAATAGGGTTTAATGGCCTCATGTGCCTCTCATGTGATTTTTCTTGCTTCAAAAGTAAAGTCAACGTGGGAAACAAAAACAAGATATGAGACAAAAAAAAAAAAATTTTTTTTTAAGGTAGTCTAGGCAAAAATGAAAAAATAAGGTAATTTTTTGTAAACATTGATAACACTAAGGTATGTTCTCCTTATTTTATTTTTACTTATTATTAGCAAAAATAAGTTCAATTCAGCAAAAATACGTTCAGTTCAGAAAAAATAAATTCAATTCAACAAAAATAAATTCGGTTCAACAAAAAAACAATTTCAATCTGTAATAAATTGTTAATGATTTGAGTGAAAATAAGTTTAGTTCAGCAAAAATAAGTTCAGATACGCAAAAATAAGTTTAAATCAGCAAAAATAAATTTAAATGAGCAAAAATAAATTCAGATAAACAAAAATAATTTGACGAGAATAGTTTTGAAAAAAATAAAGTCTTCTATCAAATGCGCCTTAGCTTGCTTGTGAGCAAACGTGGATTAGGGTTTCAGTTGGAAAAAAAGTAGTAAAAGTAACTGAGAGAGGGTTTTGGCGAAGAAGCCGCGACAATGGACAAGAACATGCTTGGTGATCTCGACAATCTTCCTGAAGAAGATAAAATGAAAATGGCTGCCATGATTGATCAGCTTCAGATTCGTGATAGGTTTTGTCTTCTTTCCTGTTTCTTCCATTGATGCTGCTTCTTCGTTTTGTTCCTTATTACTGCATTAATGTTTTCACTATTATTAATTGATTTCACCTTTTTGCATGTAGTTGCGATTAATTTTTATTTAGTATCCAATTTCTTCAGACGAGATTTGTTCAGATTTACTTTATATAATGTTAAGGATGAATTGGAAATATATGAAAATATAATTTTAGTTTTGGATTGGGAAATTATGTTTTCAAATTTTTTTTATGTTTAAAATTGTACTTTTCAGCAATTACTGCGTTATGTTTATGCCTTTAATGTGTCTCTATCATTAAGATAATAAATTGAGATTCTGAGCTTATCTGGACTACCTATTTATGAAGATTGATTGAAGAAGGGAAATTGAAAAACAAAAATTACAATTTTACCTATAATAATTTTATAATAATTATAATGAAGCTATCGAGAGGGAGAGTGGTGCATATTATGAAAGCATATAATGCTTAATTCCCTGTAGTTGACTGGAATGGAGCCACATTTGTTTTATTTGTCAATAGTATGTTCGTGTGCTGCTTGAGAAACAAGTGGAATTCGTTTCTCAATCTGACATCCATAGAATGTGATTGAGTTCAAGGTGCTAATTTCCTTTTTGTACAAAATTGTGTGTATGTAATATGCTAATTTAGAGTGTATGGATTTATGTAATGTGTTTGTTCTAACCATATAGATTGTTATTTTCTATTTAGGATTTGTTTGTTTTGGAGGAAAACATTTTTTCGGAAAATGATTTTTCATTATTTGCCCATTTTCCTTTGTATGTTTTGTTAACGCGTGGAAATCAAATATTTGAAAGGTGAAAAACTTTTCTTTAAAAAGGTATGCCACATTTTCCTTCCCATTTCTTACTTTTTTAATCCTCTCCTTACATCTTTCTCCCCCTTTTCCCTTTCAATTTTCTTTTGTCTCCATGAATTTTCTTTCACCAAAACAAACAAAGGAAAACTTGTTTTGCAATTTTTGTTTTCCTTTAAAAATTGTTTTTGTGAGAAAATTACTTTCCATGAAAGCTTTTTTTGTCAAAACAAATGAAGCCTTAGTTTGTCCCTTATAATCCAATGTAAAGTGTTTCTTCATGAGAAATAATTGTCAATGGAAAGTAAGATAAGTTTTCATTTGTTTGGTTTAATACAAAAGGGTTTTGAAAAAGGAAAATTATTAGGGTTAAGGAGATGAAGGATGGGATGAAAGTGGAAGTGCTTATGGTGGAAAACATGGTATTTGTTTTTGGCATGTATTTTAAGGAAAAGATCTATGGGTGTAAACGTAATACATGGTCAACATTCAAACAAGGTTTATATGAAGATGCTTGAATCTTAGTTGTAAAAGCACGAGCCTAAGCGGAAAGTAGCGATCAGGAAAGCGCTTCATGAGGTCAAAGCACAAGGGGTTATGAGAGGCGCACAAAAGCGGCACCTAGGCGCACTTTTTCTTGAAGCGCAAAGGCGTAAAAGCCCACACTTTTGGGGTTTGCTGATTTTTATAATCTGATTTAGTCAAAGGATAGGCACATGCTATTTTAAAGGGTCTTTCTTTATGTTTAGGAGAGAGATAGAGATAGTCATTGCTTGACAACATATCTTGAAATAGAAAGAGAGGGAGAAAGAGTGAAAGCAAAAACCCTAGATTTACAGCTAACATCACTAGAGAAACTACCTCGCCGAAGCTACACTCCTTAGTTTTAAAAGCACGCATCTAGGTGCAAGGCGCCAGAATTAGGGCTTTAGAACGCACAAGCGCGGCGCAACTATAGGGTTTTTGTGGATATTTTTTTTCAATTTTTTTTTGTATTTTGAGGCGCATGATGTGCGCCTAGGCGCAAGGCGCACCCCCCTTTTGCGCCTTGGTGCGCCTCTTGCCTATTAGAACTAAGCTCCCCTTTTGGATTTGCTGCCACGTTGGATTGAAGACAGTCTTTTTTTCTTTTTCCTTTGTTCTCTTTTATCTTGTTGCCTTTTCTTCTCTTTTATGCTGTTTTATTTTTTGATTTTTCTTTCTTTTGTTTTTCCTCTTGTGTCTGTTGTTGTGTTATTAGTATGTTCTTTTTTTTGTTTGTTTTTTGTTCCTTTTTTCCCTTTTTCTTCTTTGTACTTGACACCAAAAACGGAAAAAAAAGAACCTGACCCATGAGAAGTGCGCTCAGGCACATGAAGCGCAATCCCCCCCCCCCCCCCTCCCCCGCCCCTCTTCTACGCTTGAGGCCGCTTCTCGCTTTTTAAAACTAAGGCTTGAATGGCGATGGGATATCTTTACCATAGTAATTATGATTCCATAATTCGTGGTTACCTAATAAAAAATTTATGAAATTTATCCAAATTTTGGACAGGAGGGAGCAATGTATAAAAAGGTGCCAGGCGAACTAAGGTGATAGGGTTTTGGAGCCAAGGCACAAGATACACGCTTTATCTAAGTGAGGCGCACTTTTACACGGATAAGCCTTTTTTTAGTCATAAGCATACATAATCCACTAAAATAAACCAACAAAGCACGTAATAATATAACAAAATATCTAGATATTTTTATTTTATTAATTTTAAATAAAACACAACATGTAGGTGATACACACATCAATTTTTTTTCCTTCTTCTACGTTCTTTCTTCTTCAACTTCTTCTTGCTGCTTTCATTTTCTTTTTTCTCCATGTTTCTAGATTGTTCACCCTTCAACTTTGGGCTGTGGCCTACTTTCCATTTGTTAAGGTATAATAATAATAATAATAATAATAATAATAATAATAATAATAATAATAATAATAATAATAATAATAATAATAATAATAATAATGATGATGATGATGATGATGAGGATGAGGATGAGGATGAGGATGAGGATGAGGATGAGGATGAGGATGAGGATGAGGATGAGGATGAGGAGGGAGAGGAGGAGGAGGAGGAGGAGGAGGAGAGGAGGAGGAGGAGGAGGAGGAGGGAGGAGGAGGGGGAGGAGGAGGAGGACGGAGGACGAGGAGGAGGAAGTGGATGACGGAGGAGAGGGAGGACGTGGATGAGGACGTGGACGTGATCATGATGCGTTAAGGTATAATAATAATAATTATAATAATGTGAGGGGAGGAGGGGGGAGGAGGGGGAGAGGGGGGGGGGGGGGGGGGGGGGCGGACGAGGACTTGGACGTGGACGTGATCATGATGCATAATTGATATTGATAAATTAGTCCAAAAACAAAAAATATACTCCAAAGTTGGGTCTAAAAATGGAATAAGAAAAGTTGGGTCTTTTATTAGATTACCGTCATAATTTTTTCCTACTTAATATTTGAGTATATAATAATTAATTTTATTATTAAAATAGTTCGGTCATCAATTAGTCGTAAGGATCATAATCAGTTTTAAAGATTGTCAACGCCTACTTGAAATTATTGGAAAAATCCAACAAGTTACAGAGATAGGCACGTTAGGCTGATTGATCTAGTTAAATTTAGATCACATGATATACTTTGTTTGGTTTTAATATTCTAAATTCTAGACTGAATTTAGCTAGGATTTAGTGTAGATTAATAAATTTTATTTATTGGAGGATTTCCATGCATAATTTTTTTTTAATATAGCATGTTGTTTTGTTTAGTTAATTAAATGTGTGTTTTCGAGTTAATTGAATGGAGATATAGAGTAGGGATACACTAAAATCTCAACATCTTAGTTTTAAAAGGCGAGAAGCCCCCCGAAGCTGAAAAGGTAGTTGCGCTTTGTGCTTTGGGCTTTGTGCGCCTAGGCGTGCTTCTCGTGGTTCTAGGCTCATTTTTTATTTATTCAAAAAGTAATATTTATTTTCAAAAGAGGTTTCCAATATTAATTTTAATTTTAAATAAAATTATAATAAATATAATACGACTTTATATTAAAATTCATGAATCTATATATTATAATCATAGATAATTGATTGCCTTTTGTTAGTTCATTATTGTTTTTCATTTATTTTCTATTTACTTTTTTATTTTTTTATTTTTTGGTGTTTTTGAATGGCAATCAAGTAAGTTAATTAAATAAAAAACACAAATAAGTCAATAAAAAGCTTAAACAAAGTAAAAACAAGTGTAGGAAATGAAGCACAAGAAAATCAGAAAAAAATGGTGTAAAAAAAAAAAAACAAAAGCAAAATCAAATTTTCCAAAAAAGAGGTTGTGGGTGCTCGGAAATTAGGGGCAAGGTCCGATCTTGGTTAAGTGGTGAGGAAGGGAGTGTTGCTCAGGGTTGGGTGGCTGGCCGGTTTGTGGGTGGAGTTGGTGGTAATTTTGAAATGTTGAGTTTGGTTAGGCACATCAATGATTATTTGAGGATGGCAGGGAATGGATTAGTGGAATGATGGACTGCACAAAGCAAAAGGCTGTACTAAGAGCAATGATGGGCTTAGTGGAAAGATGAGTTAAGATGATGGTGGTAAAAGATGTAGAACCTGAAGGTAGATATGAGAGAGTGTGTTTGTAAGAGCAGGGAAATAATGTCAGGGAAAAAAAATACTAGATAAATACATCAACGAATACGAATAAAACATATGGTCTATTTAACATGTTTAACAGGTTAACTATACATTTAGACTAATAAGAGAAAAATACAAAATACCCTATAGTTGGGATTGGTCAGATTTAAATGTTAGTTTGGATTAAATTGAGACGGCGTTCAGTAGTTTGGATTATTTATATCAATATTTCCTTGCTGAATATCATTTGCTGCTTGGTCCTCATTATTTAGAACTAGGGCCTTTTGGCTTTTGCTCTGCTTTCTTTTTCTATAAAAAGAACTCTTTTTAAGTGATCATATTATTGTAGTACTAAGTGGGAGATTTTATTGACCCCTGATTATTTCTTTTATTGTTGTATGGTAAAGTCCAATTCTTTTCTAGTATGAATCAAATAGAATAAAGTATACTTCTCCACCGAGTATAATTGGTGGTTTTATTTGCATGTTGAACCCTTTATGTGATTCATAAATGTGATTTTATTTTCTCACCTATATGAATTCTCTGAAATTCTTGATAAAATATGTAATATATGAGATTATTGAATTTGCTTAAAATTTACTTTCAGTCTAAGGATGTACAATTCGCTGGTCGAGAGATGCTTCACAGACTGCGTTGACAGCTTCAGACGTAAAACTCTTGACAAGCAAGAGGAGACTTGTGTCCGGCGATGTGCTGAAAAATTTTTGAAGCACTCAATGCGTGTGGGTCTGAGGTTTGCTGAGCTCAACCAGGGTGCTCCTACCCCAGATTAATCTCCTCATTTGATTCTTAATTGAATCCCAAGTCTAGAATATTAAATATTGAAATAATTGTTGTTTTTTTTTTAAATTGTTTTTGTTAAGGCCTGTTTTGAGCAACTTGCAATAAGCTGTGTTTTATTTTTCTAGGGTATGGGAAATGTATGCAGATTTAGTACAAATTTTTAGTGTGACAGTACAATTGTTTCATACAGAAACTGTGATCAACCGAAAATTTTAGCCTTCCAAGACTAAAATGTATGTGCCCTGGCTTTTCATCTTCTTTTTTCATGTCTTGGTACTAGATTGGTTAGATTGGTCTGTAACATGGATTACGTTTGTCCGGCAATTAGTACATTGTACTAGGATAGCAATCAGAACTTCAGCAAAATCTCTGGCATCTTTTGTATGAGTTAACTTGAGACTGATCAATGGTATTTGATCATTAAGCTAATGGTTTATGGAGAGAGACTTTTGTGTACTAGGAATTCTATTTGGCATATGCAAACTTCTTAGAGTTTTTTTTTTTTTTTTTTTTTTTTCTCTTCCAAATAACATCTTTTTAAAAGGCTATTTAGCGCATTTTTAATGGTAAGCCGTGAGACAATTTTTTGTTCTTTCGAATTATTGACAATGAAATTGGTAAGTTTGAGGTGAGCCATGTTTTTAGTGAAGCCATGGAGATGACACCAATGGTCCAATACTATTATACTAGAGAAAGAAATGCAGTATAAAGGCTAAAAAGTAATGAGTCTAATGGTGTCAAATTTGGTGTGAGAATGACATGTCATGGGTAGAGCTTTTCCAATTTGAAAATCAAAAAAATTCTGGTTCAAATTTTCGGATTTTTCAAAATGGAAAATTTTGTTCCAGTTTCGATCCGTGAAAATTTGATTATAGAAATGCGGATATTCGGAACAGAAAATCGAAATTTTGATTTTAGTTAAAGTAAATTGATGTTTTTTCCGTGTTTAAAGTTTGTTAATGAAAAGGTTTTTTTTTCCAAGACCAAAGAAAGTCCTCAAACCATTCCATAGTTCCACAAATCATAATTCATTAAAAACTACAAGGCTACCAACCTAAAGTTTGCCATGCAATGCTCAACAAATCACAATTTGCATTAAAAATACAAGGAGGGTTGTGTAGGATTTTACGATTCCAAATTTCCGATTCGAAGTTTTCACTTTGCATTTCGAAATTCCTATCTCGGAAAAACCGGACCGACATCGAAATAGGTTTTCGCAATTTGAGATTTCAATTAAAACATACTACACTTTTGGGCATCCTATTCTTAGGGTCCAATAACTCAGCACTTTTCAGCTTCATTTCATTCTCTCAGTCTCTCATCTCTTAACTTGTCAAAGTCATAAAAACCTAGTTCATCGCTTAGGCCACCGCCACCGTGCAGCCCGTCTCATCGCCGCATCACCGCTACCATGCTGCATTTGTCCCAAACACAAGTGAGGGGTTTTGTTTGCTTTTAATTCATTTTTATTGCTTTTAATTTGTTTGATTTCGTTAGTTTTAAGTTGTAAACTTTCAATATTTTTAATCCACGATTTGGTTTAGTTTGTTTGCTTTAATTCATGATTTTGTTAGCTTTATGTTTTTTTTTTTTTAATTTTTTTAGGTCTAATATTTATCATCTTTTTAAAATGTATGATTATTTCGAAATGTTTGTGAAATTTTGATTGTTTAATTTTTTTTCCTGTTTTCTGCTTGTGTAATTTCTGTTTGTTTAATTTTTGATTTCTTGTTTGTTTAATATCTGATTTGTTTAGCCATTAATCCATAATAATACATAATAATTATGTTTGATTATTTGATTTGTTTAATTTCATTTTTTCTTATTAATTATTTATTATGGGATTTAAATTAGTTTTCTTTGATGTTTTATATATTGTCATCAAGTATCAATGATAATGCTAAAGTTGATGACTTCCTCAATAACTTAAATACGAAGGATGATGATGTTCAACGATGTTCATGGGCGGAAGAACCACCAGATCGAAAAGCAGCCAAAGTGCAAGACAAAAAAGGAAGTATCCAGCCTTGTCTGGGAGCAAAGGTAGCACAACAATCGAGAGAAAGAATTGCTCCATATGGTGGAATCATTTTGATAAAATTAGTAACGATCCTCCTATTGCTGCTTGTAAGCAAGTTCGTTGTGATAGTAAAAATGACACTGCTCGTTTGTCAAATCATATTAGAATATGTAAAAAGAATCAATCCAATGTTGATATGAGCCAAAAAACTAAATGACTTACAGCTTATTTGGATACCAAAAAAAGGAGGGAAAGGAAGAGAAAGGAGAGGAAGCGAGGTATTTTCCTCCATTTGGATACCACACATGGGAAGAGAGGAAATTAGGATGGAGAGAAATGGAGGGATTTTGTCTTCCTTCTTTTTTAAATAACAAATCTGATGTGAATTTTAAGCCCCGATGAAAATTTAAAACTCACAATGTGTTTTCGTTCGTTGGGCAGAGAATTCTATTTAAAATTTTTGATGCTTTTGTGATCAAAACTCACGAAAACCCTCTATACTTAGGTAGATGTGTATATTTATGAACAAATAAAATAGTAACCAGGATAGATAAAACACTCTTGATCGCAACCAATTGTGGTCGAAATTCACAATTGCAAAAGTGAAGTTTCTAGGGAAAACACCCAACAAAGGCAACGCTAATTTTTACTCAAAACTCACATGATTTCAATTGACAAACAAAAAGGTATTTACAGGACTAAGATTGGAAAAATCCTCCAATTCATAGTCAAATAAAATCCTAAACAAAATAAAATCCTAAATAAACTCTAATAAACACAAGTTGCACGTCCACTTGTCCCACTGTGCCTATCGAAAACATAATCAACTTGCACAACTTGATCTTATTTAACTAACAACCTAAATTAGGAAAATAAAAATCGCAAAACAACACACTAAACACATCCTAAACAAATCCTAACTATACTTGGACTCCAGATAAAAGAAATCAAAGTAAAAAACTGATTTCCAATTTGAGAGTCGAGCAGAAAAATGGATAAAACATTATCTTCAGTATTTTTCTGTATTTTAAAAATATTTTTCCCTGAAATTAGATTCAATAAAATTTCCAACGCATATTCACAAGACTTCTAAATCAAAGCCAACTGTCAACAAAAAATCTTCAAAGTCAGACATACTACAGTGCTCCAAAACTGAAATCCTATCTTTAGAAGCTCCAAGAAACGTCATAGATTGAATCTTTTAATCAAGAAACTTTCAAGAACGTGATCCTCCATCATTGTAGACCAGGTATAACTAAAAACACAGAAATAAAAAGCACTTAAAAGCAATTAAAAGCCTGAAATGAGAAAAACCCTAGCAAGTGCAGTGGGAAAAAACCCATAGGTAAAACCACCAAGAACCCGGATGTGAATGGCAGCCTTTTATTCACATCATACTCCCCTTCTTAAAAGAACACTTGTCCCAAGTGTTGTAAATCCAAGCAACCATCCATATACGTCACACTAAATCATGTTTGAGATGTAAAACACACTTGCACATGGATTGAACAATGGTAGCTTCATGATAGCTCAAAACCCCGTCCTTCGTTTTTAATCTTTCATCATCATGGAGATCATAACTGTCAACAAAACAAGAATTATTAGAAAAACCAGAATCTAATATTGAAGCATTAGTTAAATAATGCTTGACATCATCATGCCTAATGTGATCCATCAAGAAAGAATCGACAATTAATGTTTCTTGTTCCATCTTTTCTATTAGACACTTTGTATCTTCATTGGTTGAACATGAATTATGTGCGCCTATTGAATCCTTTTACACAAAAATATCTGAAAATAAGGCTTGAACACAAGGATCCAATACTTGATTTTCATGGCTTGAACAAGAAAAAGGTGAAGACTTTTCTTCCTCATGTTGTAGATCGTCAATGATTTAAGTGTTAAGCAAGATGTATCTTTTGTTGCATGATTAACACAAACCAATGGCTTAATACGTGAACTTGGAGGAAGATATGAATCAAGTATGCTATCAAAATCATCTGTCAAAGCATATTGAGTCTCAAGATATGAATCAAGTATAGCTTGCGATATTTTATATTTCAATGTATCAATCTTCCAAGACTCTCCATAATTTCAGAAAAAAGTTTGATGACCAAACTCCATTAAAAGCAAATTGGTTTAGGCTTAATTTTTTTGAATATAGCCCTATATGTATAGAAAACTCTGCCAAAATTCAAGACTTGACTCCAATTCAGTTAATCGCAATTTAATTCCTCGTCAAACTACTCAAAATTGTTCCAATTTTGACAAGTTTGGAAAGAACAAACTCTACCAGGTACCAAACGATCTCAAAAATTTCCAAAACTTTTTATGCGGAAAGTAGAAACAAAAAAACCAATTTGAAATAAAAAAAACCTCAAAAGCTTTTGTAACGAAGGAGAACGAAGAAAAACAATCCAATCTTCGAAACTGAACTTCTAGGGCACGATTCCTTTCAAACCTTTTTTGTAGCACCTACTCAATGCATACGACGAAAACAAATCTTTCACAACTCCCTTAAAACCTACCAATGAATTTCAAAAAGAAATTTCGTTTCCCAACCTCCTTCTAGCGCCAATTTGATGTGAATTTTAAGCCTTGATGAAGATTTTAAACTCACAATGTGTTTTCGTTCGTCGGGCAAGGAATTATATTCGAAAATTTTGATGCTTTTATGATCAAAACTCACGAAAACCATATATATTTATGTAGATGTGTATATTTATGAACCAATAAAATAGTAACCAGGATAGATAAAACACTCTTGATCACAACCAAGTGTGGTCGAAATTCACAATCACAAAAGTGAAGTTTCTAGGGAAAACCCAACAAAGGCAACACCAATTTTTAGTCAAAACTCAAA
This sequence comes from Suaeda aralocaspica, assembly GCA_016808085.1. NCBI lineage: Eukaryota > Viridiplantae > Streptophyta > Magnoliopsida > Caryophyllales > Amaranthaceae > Suaeda > Suaeda aralocaspica. The sequence goes on along the minus strand of PYUH01000113.1, from coordinate 544,464 downwards.
TTATGATTTCTATTGAAAAAAAAGGTATTTATAGGACTATGATTGGAACAATCCTTCAATTCATAGTCAAATAAAATCCTAAACAAAATAAAATCCTAAATAAACTGTAATAAACACAAGTTGCATGTCCACTTGTCCCACTTTTGCCTATCCAAAACATAATCAACTTGCACAACTTGATCTTATCTAACCAAAAAACTAAAATAGTAAAATAAAAATCACAAAACAAAACATTAAACACGTCCTAAACAAATCCAAACTATACTTGGACTCCTTATAAAAGAAATCTAAGTAAAAACTGATTTCCAGTTTGACAGCCAAGAAGAAAAATGGATAAAAAATTATCTTCAATATTTTTATGAAATTTTGAAATATTTTTCCCTGAAAGTAGATTCAATAATATTTCCAAAGCATATTCACACGCCTTCTAACTCAAAGCCAATTGTCAACGAAAAATCTTCAAAGTCAGACATATTGCACTGCTCCAAAACTTAAGTTCTATCTTTAGAACGAAGCTCCAAGAAACGTCTAGATTGGATCTTTTAATCAAGAAACTTTCAAGAACGTGATCCTCCATCATTGTAGACCAAGTATAACTAAAAAAACAGAAATCACAAACACTTAAAAGCAACTAAAAGCCTGAAATGAGAAAAACCCTAGCAAGTGCAGTGGGAAAAAACCCCATTGGCAAAACCACCAAGAACTTGGATGTGAATGACAACCTTATATTCACATCAAAATCTTTTCAAAATTTAGAAGATTTGGAAGGAAAATAATCAGATTATTTATCATGAGTTGTGAAAAGTCAATTTTACTGCTATATTTAAAATAGTTTTTACTCGCCATTTTCTCTCTCCTCCCCATTGTTTCTGAAAATAATTTCGAATTTTTTTACCTTTCTCTCTCCTCATCTCTCATCCAAAATTTCCCCAAATTCGAACCCTAATTTTTTGATCAAAATTCTTGAACTTCTTCAAATTAAATTTTAATTCGCTAAGTTTTACATCAATTAAGGTATACTTTCAATCTATTCATTGGATTTGTGTTATTTAATTTACTATTAATTCTCTAATTTGCGTGGTTAGTGATTTTCGAATTCGTTTATGTAATTGCGAAATTGAATGGTTATATGAAATGAAGGATATTTGCAGAATTATAAACTTTTGTTATTATTTGAGTTTCATTTGTCAAGTTTATAACTTTGTTATTATTTGCAGATTTTTAAAATTTTTGATATTATTTGAGTTTCATTTGTCAAATTTAGAAACTAACTTTGTTATTATTTGCAGATTTATAAACTTTTTTTATTTTTATTTTAAACCAAATGAGGTGAACTACAGATTAGGATTTTTATTGATTTGAAAAGAGTTAATAGTTAATACTATATTTTGTTTAATATGCCTAAGTTATGCTCTGTTTAATACTAATTCTTCTATCTATTTTTGATCGGCTGCTATTATTATGCTTCCTATGGAAAGAAGCAAATTAGAGTTGGATATAGAAGATAAAAATAGGCTTAATTGTACAATGTAATTGGAAGACTTGATCTAACGACATAAAAATAGGCCTAATTGCTACAGTTATGCTTCTTATAGAACTATTTCATAATATGCTTCTTGTTTGAATACATATTCCAGTGGCTTTGTTTCCTAAAATTTGTTAAAGTTTTTATGTTTATTAATGACATTAATATATTGGTATTAGAAATGGCGGATGGTATAGAGGATACTAAGATTGACATAATTGATGGAGAGGGATGTGAAGTGGAAAATGACCACAATGTGGACACTATATGGGAAAGGAAACGTCGTGAAGCCATTTCAAGTTGTTAGCTATGTTGTGTATGATATGTGTTTGATTAGATCATATCAACAATTTAGGTTGAGAAGATTGACTCGTGAAAGTAGTTTAGAAGACTATATCGTGAGGGAGAGGAGACGCAATGAGCTTATGAATGATTTGAAAGCATCTAGAGCTTGTCAAACTTTATTGCGTATGATTCCCGAAAGTTTTGTTATTTTTTGTAAATTTTTGAGGGATGGTGGATATTTGTCGGATACATAGAGGTCGTTTGTGGAGGAACAAGTGGCAAAATGTCATTATATTTTAGGACATAACGCTAGAAATTGTACTCTAAGTACCTTTTTTAAGTGTTCTGGTGAAACTATAAGTCGACATTTTCATTGAGTTTTGAAAGCCATCATATCAATGGAGGATAAGTTTCTTAAGCAACCTAGTGGTTTGGAGGAAGTTTCTCCAGAAATTTTGAGTAATATTCAATGTTTCCCCTATTTAAAAGATTGCATTGGTGCAATTGTTGGGACATAATACAGGTTGCTAGTGCTAATGCCTGAAAATATCGTGGGAGAAAATCTTTTCCTTCTCAAAATGTTCTAGCTGCATGTTCATCCGATCTCAAGTTCACTTATGTGTTAGTAGGTTGTTAGGGCTCGGCATCAAATTCTAGGGTTTTAAAGAATGCTCTAACTAGAAAGGACAAATTGGAGATTCCTCAAGGTAAGTATTACCTTGGTGATGTTGGATATATGTTAAAGACTTCTCTCATTACACCTTATAGAGGTGTAAGATATCATCTCATGGAATACTCAGGTCGAGGTCCTTAAAACTCTCAAGAACTCTTCAACCATCCGCATGCCTCTTTATGAAATGCGATTGAGAGAGCATTTGGAGTTCTGAAAAGACGCTTTGGAATTATTGGAGGAGCTAATGAGCCCCAAAATTCTATTAGAACTCAGACTGATTTAGTTATTGCTTGTTGCATACTACACAACTTTCTTATGGGAGTTGATCCCGATCAAAGACTCATTGATGAGATGGGTAACGAGTTATTAGAGGCTGACGATGAGGGGTGTGACACGGTTTCTAGAGAAAAGGATTCTAAGGAAGGGTCTAAAATACGAGATAGTATTGCCTCCCAAATGCGGGATGATTATGTACTATAATGCAATGTAAGTACGTTATATTTTTTCTTATTTTAATGTATGTTAGGAAGTATAAAATTGATAAATTTGCTTTTGATTTTCACAGTCTTTTTGTTTTCCAATGCTTGTGCTTATACTTGTGCTTATAATGAAGTTTTTCGTTACGTTGATGGGGAAAAAAAGGCTTAGACGCAAAGCCATCCAATTCACTCAGGTGGACTACACTAATGGACAAGGTGTTCTTAGAAGCCTTGGTCGTTGAGAAGATATGCAGAAATTGAGTAGATTGTACCTTTACTTCTAAGGCATATGAGAATGTGTTAAAAGTATGCACCGAAAATTTTGGTCACCCATTAACCAAAGACAATTTGAAGAATCGCCTTAAGACGACAACATCAAATTTTAGTGAAGTCCATGACCTTTTCAATGCAAGTTGATGTAGTGTTTATTTGTTTATTTTTTCTATAGTTTCATTAGTTAGTTTAGTTAGTTTCTGAACAGGCTATCGCACACCTATCAAAAGTAAACCAAACGACACTAACTAATGTAGCTAGGGTAGTAAGGATCGAATCATCAGGGAAGCAGTTAAACTCTATTAGTTCTAAAAAGCTTAAACTGTATAAAGAGCCTTGGTCGAGAAGTACTGACTAACTAACTAACTATTGACTAATTACTAACTAATTACTGGAAATGACGAAAGATTAAACCAATAAACTAAGCCTAGGGTCATTCGGGTCACCAAGAACAACTAATGGATTCATTAACAAAGATCGTTCAATCTCACAATCATCATCAAATTAGGGCTCACTAATTCTCTCGAATCTAGACTCCCTCGAAACTCATCTAGCGGCTCTCGCTCATGCCTAGACTAATTTCGCCTATTATTCAGTGGTCTTATTGTGGTATTTTTACCTCTCGGCATCAAATTCAACAATTACCAGAATTACAACTAAATCTGCGCACAATTCAATTGTAAACAAAGAAACCAATAATAGGAAATTGACTACTAATTATGGAATTGAAACAACCTAATTTAATTAAGCCATTGATTGATCAAGGTTTCCCTAACCCTAGAAATCAAACTACTCACTCATGATTATGAAAATTAAAGCAAGAATAGTTGTAAAAACCCTAATTGAATTCATGAAGTAATGAACAATTAAACTAATTAACATAAACAAATAACTAAATTAATCAAATTAAAGAGACTAAAAAGCATAAATTAACTAAAATAAAGAACAAAAACAGGAAAATTACCAAATTGGAGAAGCAATTGAAGACTTGAATTGAATTGAAAATTAATGTTATGGACAAAAACCCTAATTTCCCTAAATTAATTTGAGAGAGAAAAGTACTTAATTCTAAAACCTAAGAGAGTAATTCTAAATTATGAAAAGCATAAGTTCTTTTGCCTAGAAAGTCGTGCCTAATGTACCCAAAGTTGGGCTTACAAAGCCTAACTTCGAAGAAAATAAAAGAAAAATAAAAAGTCGGGAAAAACCGTCTGATGCGGGCGCATAGGAGGTTTATGCGCCCGCATCAGACCTCCATAATGCCCTTTCAGCTGTTTTTCTCCTTAAATGCGCCCGCATGTACATATTATGCGCCCGCATAAGAACGTCAGAAGCTTTATTTTGCTTTCTTTTCTTCTTATTTCTTCATGAGTTCTTTAAGACTTGTTTTATACTTCTTAGCACGCATTTCCATGCATCTTCATTCTTATCCCGTCTAAGCTTTCCGGCTTCGTTCCGAGCCTTGGTTTCCGTGCCTGAAATTACAAAACATACCAAAACCGAGCATAACAACCGTGGATGATAGAAATCAACTAAAAAGCTCTAAAATTGCCGGAAATCAACCAAACTTAGCGAGACACTTCAAATTAGCTAAAGAACATCAAATGAGCCAAAATAAAGTCAGAATAACAACCATTAGGCACAAAATTGACTCGAAACAAGGGGAAAAACACTATAAAAACCTCACATATCAGTTTCCCTTCTCTTTTTATGTCTTTTCCCTCTCTTTTATTAGTTTTAGTAAATCCTGTTCCCCTGTTTTTTTTATAGATTTTATGATCGTACTTGTCTTGTTTTGCGTGTTGTCTCCATTTTGAAGGATCTTTCGTTGAAAATTGGAAATCGAGGCAACAATCTCACAAGATCTTATGGAATATGTAGCAAGGAACGGTTTACTATAGTCTTGGCTTAGGAGATTTGATCTTTTGCTTCGCGTCTCGCGATATCGCAAGCCATGGCTCGGCGACATAGACAAAACTCCTAGTAGCTCCATCAAAAGAAGCTTACTCCTTTACATCCCCCACTTGACTAATGAAATGAAACAGGGGAAGTACTGAATATGAGGTGTCAGCCGCATAGTACCTGGTATGCAGCCGCATGCCCCTGTTTCGTACAAAGTTTTTTTTTTTTTTTTCACTTCTTGCTCTTCGACTTGCTTGGGTCTTTCTTTGTTTATATATATTATCTTGTAAAGCCGTTAGTTTGATATAGTTAGAAGTTAGTAGAAGACATTTAGAACTCTCATTTTTCTCTCTTAGTTCTTTAAACAATTCAATAGTTGTAATTTAATCTCTTTTAATTCAATTCAAAGTTGTTATTCAAGGTTCTTGAGTTCTTGTTCTTGGTTTCTTATCTATTCAAGGTTACTTGGTTTGATGTTCTTGGCTTCATGTTCTTGGTTTGATATTCTTGGTAGATCATCATTGTAATTAGGCATCATTGGAATAAGCTTCAAGGTTTTATATTTCAAGTTTCAAGCTTCATAGTAAAACTCTAAACTCATCTTTGATTTCCATTTCAATTTTCATACTTGGAATCTATCCTTCTTTACTTTGTAGTTTTATTTCATAGTTCTTCTCAAGTTAAACTTGTCCTAGCTCTTAATTACCTTTGCCTTTTGTTCTTATTTTCTTCTCAAGTTGAACATGTCCTTGTTCTTAGTTACTTTCTTTTAATTTCTTAAATTCTTCTCAAGTTAATCTTGTCCTTGCTCTATTGCCTTTTGTCTTAGTTCTTCTCAATATTAAACCTTGTCCTTGCCTTCATTTTCTCTATTACTTTTGTAGTTTGATTAAATCACTTGCATAACTTATTTCTTTGTAATAATACTGATAAATAAACAAAGATCTTTCCCTTTTATAAATTTGTTTAGTTTATAATCCAGTGTCATAGCATACTTCATTGGTATAAATTGTAATCATGAATAAAAATATGTGTCGAATTAAAAAAAAAGAGTGTGGGTGATATCCTCACCTCCTATATGTTTGAGTGTTTCTTACAAGAGTTTTGGCTTGGGGGTGACTAGTGTTGGATTAAGGGGTTCTTGTTCACACTTCTATGACTAGCTACCATAGATGTTGTACCTAGGTTCCTCAGCGAAGGATCGAGAGATGAAGTTAAGTGAGGACTCCCCTTGTTCGATTGATTCAATTACCATGAGAATAGGTGCTTGGGTTAAGGGACATTACCAGTCTTTGTGATTGTGCTTAAGAGCCGTGTTCACGCCATGAGAATAGGGCGTGTTCATAGTTCCGCTCGTCATGCTAGCTCGAGAGAGTAAACATGATTCTTAGAACGACTTTCCCCTGACATTTCCCTTTACGTTTGATTTGACCTAGGAATCTACATCTTCATGTAGGAAGTGAGCGATGTATCCCTTACCTTAGTCGTCTTTAATCTTAAATTTCAAGTTAAAATAAATCAATATTAGTGACAATCTTTCCTCTAAAGCAAATTGACTTAAACTTACTCTTTAGACCACCTTAGTGTAAAAACCTTTATGTTGTGGGATTCGATCCTTACTTGCCCTTACTAGTAGCCTAGTGAGCCTTGTATGGTTTATCTTTGGTAGCCACTTCGATAGACTGTCACAAGTTGATGGGGTTGGAATGAAGTAACAAAAATGTTTGAGAATGAGAAAGAAGTTTGGAACCATCTAATTGAGATACTTTAGCTGCTTGATTTTAGTTTAATTACATGACGCCAAAACCCGTGTCCATATAATAATCACACGGGTTTCAAAGGTAACTCCCGTAACTAATTCAAGGTGTTTGGTAATGCATCTTCTCATTTTTGCCTATTTCTTAAAAACAGAAAGAGTCATGGCCTTCTAAAAGGACAAATAGTAAATGCTGATTGGCAGTTACTCGGGTTACTCTCATACACATTCAGTCAATCTGAATTAAAAAGGTAGGACCATTTCCCACTTGCCAATAGACCTTTATTACTATAGTAAGATTTGTTAGATGCGATAAACAACTGAAAAACAAGACACAAAAGGAGGCAATCACAGTCAAATAAACAAAGATAAATGATTCCGGATGGGTATAGTTTGTCTCATCGTTGACCTAGTTTCATGTTCGTTCAATTAAAGTAATGCTCTGTATTTTATTACCAAATTACTATGGAGTATTTTTTATTGCAAGCTCAATTTTTTCATTTTGACAGTGGCATTAGGCATAGTCATTGCTGGCAAGTGGTTGTATGACCATTTTATTTTTTTATTTGAAGATAGTGACCTTTTATATCAATGGTTGTATGACCGTTTTATGTATATGTAATTGTTTTATGTATCAAATTGAAATATTATTTATTGTAATAATTTAATATAATTTGTGTTATTATTATTTTAATTTATTGTAAGTGTTATCATTAAAAGCTAAATTTTATTTTTGCAATAAAAATCACTATTAGTATTGTTTTTTCCTTTGAAACGATACTAATAGCTGTGTTTTTATCATCATAAACCCACTATTAGTATCGTCGGTTCCAAAATAACGATACTAGCACCTCAGCTATTAGTATCGTGGGTTCATAAAAACGATACTAATAGCTAAGCTATTAGTATTGTGGGTTCTTAAAAACGATACTAATAGCTGAGCTATTAGTAACTGCTCTATTTGTAACCAATCAAAAACGATACTAATAGGCTCAAACCCACGATACTAATAGGGTGTTTTTCCACTAGTTTTTATGGGTAGCTCTTACCCCTAAGGGTGATGAACAGGCCTAAACGTTTCGGTGGTATATTGTTTTTATTTTGGTTCTACTCCTTGGGTGAAAAAATCCCATAGTCTGAACTGTNTCGGAGTCTAGAAGGTTTAAGCTAAGTTGAAGTAAGACAGAGTATATGGAATGCCACTTTGGGTCACGGGGGGGGGGGGGGGGGGGGGGGGTGCACACTTAAGACTCTACCAAAATTTGTCGGCCAATAATCTATTGTTAAGTTAGCATAAAGGGTAATGCGTTGCTCTGCTAACCCTGTTCTCTTTCCCAACTTTAGTCAAAGTGGTCACAATGATATTCTAATGCTTTATGATGAGTTTTGGTTCTACTCTCAAAAATTTATGAGATGTTTGGAATGTTGATTCTCAATGATGAATCTCAAAGGAATTTGTTCTTGGATCTTGATAATGTTTGGAATTATATTTCCTTATGGTGCTAAAGCTTTATCAATGTTGTTTCATGTTTCTTCTTTGATTGAGTTATGTTTCTTGTATGTATATGCAAAGCTTTTGCAAAACTCAAACCCGTTTTACGGGGTAGAGTCGAGCTTACTCAGTTTTTCTGATTTTTGTTTCTTTTTGCTTCGTTTCTTTTTCTCTATTCGTCTATTGCAGGTGAGTTTTATGAGCAGTATGAGTGAGTTTTGTCTTAGGATGCTTGAAGATTTGACTATTATGAATAATGTTATGCTTTTGGAACATTAGCTTTTAATTTCTTTGAAACTCTTAAAGATCTTGTTTTGTGATATATTTCTAGACTTGTTTTCTTTTTCTCACTTTGGTTTGCAAAATTTGATTTTCTTTAAATAAACTTAAGTAAGATAATTATTCCGCTGCGATATTTTTAATATTTATATGGTATAAAAGTTAAATTAAAGTTTCTATCCCCACTTCCTTAGTGAATGAGGGTAATCAGTACCACTCCCATATTTTGGAAACCTTTGATTTTTGAAAGGATGGGTTCTTTTGGCATTGTTTATGGTGAACAAAATATGGGGGTGTTACAAAATGGTAATCATAGCTTTAAGGTTAACTAAAACTCTAAGAATTTTAAAACTAATTTTTTTTTCAAAAGTTTTCAAAAATGTTTTTCAAAAGGTAACTTATTCATAATGAAGTCAAGCAAGCATGAGAGTTTAGTTCATTGGTTAAGAGCCTTTCTTTGTGTTCATGTGATTATTTGAATTCTTAGATGCCTCGTATTGTGATAACCCCAAGAAAACAAACAGCTAGGAAAGGAAGTTGAACATCACAGAAATTGCCCTACATGCTATGGATGAAGTATGGAGAAGACATTGAGGATTACATTTACCGTCTTAGGGTATGTTGTGTGAACTTCCACCTAAACTGTAACTTGGAGAACTTAGATTTTAACACACCTCCTAAGCAAGCACATGTTCTACTTTTCACCCTTTCTGAGAGAGGTCCATTCGGGGAATTCAAGAGAAAGTATAGTGACATATATGCACATGGCATAAGTAGAGACAGGGTCCATAGCACCAAAGTGCTTGGAATAACCTAGTTTGGAAGCAATCAAAGTAATGTAACCACCCAATTGAATTGACCCAGTCATTGAGGGACGGTTTGTGAATTGTAGACATCGACGCAAAAACCGAAATCCAATGTTAATCTTACCGTCGGAAGACTGACGACAAGCAAGGAAAAGGCAAACATCCTATGAGTCTTGCTTAGAGTGAATTCTGAATCCAAACATCCTATGAGTCAAACGCAAACAAGGTTGGTGCATTTGACTAGATAGACTATAAATGGAAGAAAATCTAGATTTGCCACTAATACTCTCCTAAAAGGCATTGTAGCTAGCAAGCTCGAGAATTTTCTTCATGAAAAGTTCAAACAAAGGATTTGTCGGGTCACACTTAAGAATCTCATTTAACCGGGCGAGAGTGATTGTATGTTCATGGTTAAACATACAAAAAGTGATATCATGAGAAGGAAATTCTCCTTCTTTAGTTGTGTTAGAGTGAGTGAGAGTGCTTAAAAATTCTAGGGTGAGGGACTTGAAAGTGTATTGAGCATTAGTGGGGCGCATAAGCCTTTCCCACCCTAGATTTTCAAACACAAATGCAATTTCAGCTTCAAAGCCTTAATCTCTACAAGGTTAGGGATGGAAAAATTCTGTTGGTTTAATGGTTCGCTTTGAGGGACTTATATTTGTCCTTGAATTGTGAAGGGATTTTAAGAGGAGGAGGAACAAATTCCTGGCCTCTTTCTCGTGTTTGGGAAGAGGAATATCCCTAAACATATGAACCGGGTTTTCTTTTTTTTTTTTTTGCTTATATGGGTACGAGGCATGAAGACACGTAGTAGGCAAAAAACAACAACTAGAACAACAGTTATAGCAACACAAATCAACAAGAACACGACTTCTCCTTCCTAACCAAATAAAGAACTAGAAGCCTAACTCCAATTCTTCTAGTTCAAACAACATCTCTTGTCTAACCAAGAAGAAGACCATGAAGCCTAAATCCAAGTTTTTGAAGTCTTAACAAAAGCAAAAAATGAAAAGAAGTACAAGCTCAAGAACAAAAACAAATTTCAAACCAACAATTACCAACAAAATAAACCAAAAACTACCTAATACAACCAAAATCAACTAGATCAAGTTAAGTACAACCAAAAGAACATAGATTTTCAATAATGAACAGTCAAAATAACTAATTAAGTCATGAAAATCGAAAAAATCGTGAAAATAAAGTTAGGGTTTGAAGAGTTTATACCAAAAAGAGTTTGAGAACACTCTTTAACCAACAAAAATGTGAATTTGAACCCCAAGTTTGATGTTGGTGAACCAAACCTAAGCTTTGTTGTAAAACCTAAAAATTGGTATGATAATCTTGAGATTTTGTTGAAAAGAATGTAAATTTATTGTTAATTTAGTGATTTAAGGAAGTATTCAGGTAGAAAAATGGAATTAGAAGAGAGAATTATGAGTTTGAGTATGATGATTTATGAGAGTGATGATGAGAGAAGAGAGGGGGATGCGTGGTATGAGAGGTGGATTTGGAATAATGAGAAAAAAGGAGATCAAAAGTGAATTAAAACTCGCAAGGGGAGGGGGGGGGGGGGGGGGGG
>PYUH01000113.1:488994-532541 GCA_016808085.1 Suaeda aralocaspica | reverse complement strand
GGGGGGGGGGGGGGGGGGGGGCGGTTGCATGGGGTAAAGCATGCGGTTGCATGGGGTAAAGCATGCGGCCGCATGGTCCTCTTTTTTCGAAAATTTTAATTCAAAGAGCAAAAGACAGCGTGGGAGAAAAATTTGGGAACCAGCTGCATGGTTAAGGGCATGCGGTCGCATAGGAGGAGGATTTTTTTTCTTTTCAAAAATTCAACAAAACATGCCTCATATGCGGCCGCATGGGGGGACATTGCGGCCGCGTAGCCCCTATTTTTCCGCAATTTTACTTCTTTTGAAGCTTAAAAGTATATAATTCGAATTTTTTACTAAAAGAAGCTTATGAAAATAACAAAAGGGGTACCAAGCACTCGTTGACATACGCAAACTCAATCCATTATGCTTGTTGACATTTCGGGACGATGAATATCCCAAAAATCATAGATTCAAAACCCCAAAAATGTCTAATGCTTAAGTAAACTTCTTTTAATCACTCTTTGGTGATTCCGAAAAGCAATCCAATGATGTCCAAGGGGTTTCCTTTGTATTTAAGGCTCATAAAGGGTAATAGGATGATCAAATTCCCAAAACTCTAAAAAAATGCTCATACAGAGCCTAAAATGCTCAAAATGTGCTCAAAACTTAAGGGAATATGTACATGTGACTCGGGGTGCCTCCCGTGAATGCTTGTTTAACGTCTCGAGCTTGACACATCCTCTAGAAATAAATACTAAGATGTGACAGAAGTTGCATTGAAGTCATCTAGATGCACAACTAAACATACATTAATTGGAGAGCCATCAAGGTAAGTTCTTATGTGTTGGCCAGTAACCTTGAATGCCTCCCTCCCTTCATTACCAATTTAAACTTGACCAAAAGGGAAGACTTGGCGGACAAAAAATGGTCCACTCCAACGCGATTTACGTTTTCCAGGAATAACCATAATCATGAATTAAAGAGGAGGACCTTGTCTCCCACCTTAAAGTCCCTTCTCATGATAAGCCTTGGTTCGATCTTTATAAATACGAGCATTCTCGTAAGCATGAAGTCGAATTTCCTCCAAGGCATGGAGGCTAAGAATTCTTTTGTCACTAAAAATATAAATTTTTAATGGTCCAATGCGCTCGGTGTTCCAACTCCGTAGGAAGATGACACAACTTTCCATAAATAGGTTTATAGGGAGTTGTACCAATTGGAGTTTTGAAAGCGGTCCGATAAGCCCATAAGGCATTGGAGAGATTCGTAGACCAATCCTTTCGACCTATCAATGGTCTTCTCAAGGATGCCCTTGATCTCTCGATCTGAGATCTCAGCTTGCCCATTATTTGGGGATGGTAAGGTAAGGAGACCTTAAGCTTCACCACATACTTAGCAAGGAGTGTTTGGAGAATTTGCTTGGCAAAATGCGACCCCCATCACTAATAACATCCCGAGGTACTCTGGACCTTGGAAAAATAATCTCATTGAAGAGTTTTATAACAACGTTTGAGTCATTAGTGGGAGAAGCGATGGCTTCTACCCATTTTGAGACTTAATCAACTACAACCAATATATATTGGTTTCCAAAGGAGGTTGGAAAAGGCGCCATGAAGTCCATCCCCCAAACATCAAAGATTTCAAGTTCTAAAATGTTGTTAATTAAGGGCCATTTCATGCCTTCTCGAAAGGTTCCCGGTGCATTAACACCGGTCACATGACTTCACAAAAGACCAACATTTTTAAACATGCTTGCCAAAAGAAGCTGCACTACAAAACCTTGGCTAAGGTCTTATTAGAGCTCATATGCCCACCACAAGGAGATGAGTGGCACATGAAAATGACATCCTTAATTTTAGAATCGGGAACACAACGTCGAAAGAGGCCATCAGTTCCTCTTCTGTACAATAAAGGATCATCCCAATAGTAATTCCCAACATCATATAAGAACTTCTGCCTCTGTTGGTAGGTCCTATCAGGCGGAATGACCTCAACACTAAGGTAATTTGCATAATCCGCAAACCATGGGGTAGGGTAAGATATAGTCGTCATTAGTTGCTCATCGAGGAAAGAATCATCCACAGGGGTGATCCCATCCCCGTCAACTAAAGGCAAGCGGGATAAGTGATCCGCCATTACATTCTCCACCCCACTTTTGTCATAGATTTCAAGATCAAACTCTTGAAGGAGCAAGATCCATCATATAAGTCTCGGCTTTGCATCCTTCTTTGAAAGAAGCTATGTCAAAGCCGAATGATTTGTAAAAACAATAACCTTGGATCCAACTAAGTAAGATCGGAACTTCTCCATTGCATGCACAATGGCTAGAAGTTCCTTCTCGATAGTACTATAATTCCGCTGCGCCTCATCTAGTGTTTTACTTGTATAGTAGAAGGCATGCTGCCTCCCATCTTTCCATTGGCAGAGAGCAGTTCCAATGGTGAAGTCCGAAGCATCACACATAAGCTCGAATGGAAGATTCCAATCGGGAGCTTGTATGATGGGGGTTGAAATGGCAGCGTCCTTAACCAGATCATATGCTATGAGGCACTCTTTACAAAGCTGAAATGGGGCATCCTTAAGAAGGAGTTGAGTAAAAGGTTTAGCCACTTTTGAGAAGTCTTTAATGAAGCGACTGTAGAAACCCGCATGCCCCCAAAAAACTTCTTAATCCCTTGACATTAGTAGGCAGGGTTAAGTGCTCTATGACCTCAATCTTGGCTCTATCCACCTCAGTACCACGTTTTGAGATGACATGACCAAGCATGATGCCTTCATCAACAATGAAGTGGCATTTTTCTGAGTTGAGAACTAAGTTCATCTTTTGACATCGTTCTAACACTATAACGAGATTAGATAGACATTGATCAAAAGATGAACCTCCAATCGAAAAGTCATCCATAAAAACCTCAATGGAGGATTCAAGCATATCAGAAAAAATGGCCATCATACATCGTTGAAATGTAGATGGGGCATTACATAACCCAAAAGGAATCTTTTGTTTAGCAAAGGTGCCAAAAGGCCATGTAAAGGTAGTTATTTCCTGGTCCTCGGGATTAATCGGGATTTGAAAAAACCCAGAATACCCATCAAGAAAACAATAATGGGAATGACCAACCAAATGCTCAAGTACTTAATCAATAAATGGCAAGGGGAAATGATCTTTCCGAGTAGCTTTGTTAAGTTTGCGATAATCTATACACATATGCTACCCGGTAACCGATCTAGTAGAGATCGATTCTCCCTTGTCATTTTTACCAATAGTCATGCCCCCTTTTTTAGGCACGAATTAGACTGGGCTCACCCACTTACTATCAGAATTAGGAAAAATGATGCCGGCCTTAAGTAGTTGTAGCACTTCAGCTCGCAGTACTTCTTTCATGTTCAGATTCAACCTTCTTTGATGCTCAATTGATGAAGCATTGGCATCGTCGAGAAGAATCCGATGCATACATAAAGAGGGACTCACTCCCTTTAGTTCGTAATGGTGTAACCCAATATTTCCTGAATACACAGTTTCGATATAAGTATCATTTAGTTTAGCATTAATTATAACTGGACAAGACTCCTTCTCATCTAAAAAGGCTTATTTTAGAAGAGAAGGAAGGGGCTTGAGTTCGACTTTTGGAGGAGGCATAACACTCTCCTCTTACCCTTCGATAAGAAGATCGTTAAACTCATTTGTGATATGAATCGGAGTTCGGTCAAGAATAAGCTCATACCCCTTAGCCTCATCGTTCTGTAGAAGCTCGTTATTGGTTATTAGAGATTCTAAAGAGTCACCTACTTCCTTGATTACTCGGAAGGAACCAATACAGTCACCAAGAGTATCTACACGATGGATCTCATCCATCATAGGCATTTTCATAAATTTGGTGAAAGAGAAAGTAATTTTCTCATCACCTATATTCAAAGTTAAATAACCATCTTTAACATCAAGAACAACTCCGACCAATTTCAAGAATGGACGGCATAAGATAAGAGGAACACGAGTAACCTCCCCCATTTCCATTATGACGAAGTCACATGGAACAAAAACACGTCCAATTTGAACCGGGACATCCTCTAAGACGCCTAGAGGCAATCTAACCGAGCTATAAGCTTTTTAGCCATAGAAAGAGGCATCAAGATAGTGCTAGCACCAAGATCACCAAGTGCATTCTTAGAATCTAAATCACCAATTTTCACAGCAATAGAAAAACTTTCGGGATCACCATGCTTTTCCGTTAATTTTCTTTGAAGAATAGCATTAACTTCCACAGGAAGGGAGATAGTGGCACTTTCCTCATGGCGACTCTTATTAGATAAGAGCTCCTTGAGATATTTTGCATATGCTGGCATTTTCCACATGGCATGCAAAAAGGGGATGTTCACTTGAAGTCATTTCATGACCTCGAGAAATTTTGCAAATTTCTCATTAAGCTTACGTTCCACCACCTTCCACCAGTGGAAAAATTCCTAATCGTAACGCCCTATTTGTAACGGGCTTTCTATTGGATCATTATAAATGAAGTTATTGTAACGGGCATTTTGTTCAAACGTTACAAAAACCTGCTTGCTTTTAACCATCAAATTTTATTTGTAATTGGCTGATATAACGCCCGTTACAAATAGTGTTATATGTAATCGTTTTATTTCTTGCCATTACAACTACCATGTCATTTGCTACACTTTCATGTATTTGTATCATACAAAATTATGCAAGTTACAATAAAAATTCATTTGTATCAGTAGCTTTCTTTGACTGCTACAATTGAATATCAGTATAAACCCTGAGCTTTGCATAAATAAATTGGTGAAGCAAAAACTCTAACTCCTCCAAAACTGAAATTCAATTCCTCCAAAACTCAAACTCCTCCAAAACTCAAGCTCCTCCAAAACTGCTTCCTGTGAATTCCGTTACCTTCACGAAGTCATCCACCACTATTTTCTCTCACCTTCACAAATCTTACCAACACCAAAACTTGAATTCCGTCAAAATTGCAATAGGTATTTAATTAGCAAGCAGTTTTGTTCAATTATTTCAAATTCTTGGTATGTTCTCATTTTTGCATTTCCACATGGTTAAAGTTCAAATCTTCCTTCATATTTCGTTGAATGTGATGTGCTAATTGGTTTGATGGGAAATTATTGGGAATTTTGTTTGTATTAGGCTAAAATTTCTAACTTAAAGCCCTTTTGCGGTCTGCTAGATGTTGAAATTGGCGGTCTACTGTTGTTGGAGATATGGCTGATGAAAGAAAAGCGGAAGCAAGGAGAGCAGATTGGTAGAGGAAAAGAAGGCAGTAGCTTTAGGTTAGTTTTCTCTTCTTCTTCCTTCTCTTTGTTAGGCTAGAGTAGAGTAGTAGTAGTCTAATAACAGTAGAATATTTCTTCGTTCTTGTTCTCTTCTTCTTCAATTAGTTTTAGGTTTATGGTTAATTTAGAAGTAGTTTAGGTAAATTTCTGGTTAGTTTTGGTAAATTTCAAAATTTCTTCAACAATTATTGGTATTTGTATTCTTCAATTTAAGGTATTTTCTTCATTTTCGTTTACTTGTATTAGCTTTGGTTTTGGTTAGTTTATGCTTATTGCTTTCTTAATCATAATTCATTCATGTTTCGTTATATTTTGATGTTAATTTGTTTGTGTATTTGGTTGAACTATGCTTCTTGAGTAGTGTTTTTAGTTGGGGTTTGGTAAAGCCCAATCAAACTCATCGTTGTCCATGATGAATTTACATGTTAAATATGTAATTTTGGGGTTTTTTTTGTCGAAATTCCTAGTTGTTAGTTGTTTCCCTTTTTTAACAAACAAGACATTATACGTATTTTGCCTTCTTTAAAAGTGACTAAAAGGGCAATAATACTATTTTGCCCTCTTTAATTTTAGTATTTGATTTTGCGTATGTATTGAAATATAGTTTGCTTGTGTTCAAGTTACTTGAGTTTGGGCAAAATTTGAACTTGATTCAACATAGTTGTGGCGTCGATCACAGTGATCACTGTTAGGTTCAAGCTAATTGTGTTGGTGCCTAAACTCTTTGATCTTGATTCAACACAGGTCCAGGTTCTTTGAGGTGGTTTCCTTCCATATTATTGCAAACAAAAAATGGCTCAACGAAAAATCCAGTAGTTATTGATTAAAAGACTAGGATTTAAGTTTTAGAATAGATTGCTTTGCAAGAGAGGGTGATTCAGGTAGCTGCAGTTATTGAAAAAGACTTAATTGATAAAACATCTCTGCTAAAATATATAACCTTTGAGTAAAATTGTCAAGTTGTCTATGATGAATATAATACAAACAACTTAATACCCTAAGTTGAATATAATATGGTTGGCTTTTTTGAGTTCACCTTGTAGGCTTGTACCTGTATACCATTTTTCCTTTTTGTGTATTTTTTTTATCACATGAAATTTCCTTTGAAAGTTTCTTATTTTCAGCGACTAGCAGTTGGGATCTTGGTTTCAGGATTTGTCTTTGATGAGAAAGACTTTATAATGCCCTGGGAAGGACTAACCAATAACCTGGAGAGGTATTATACATTTGTACATCTGTCTGGTTTGTAGAATGGGCAAGTTTCATTATGGAATATTTTTTGGCATGGATTTTTTATGATTGTTGGGGAGTAAAATGCAGTTCATTGATTTTCATTGATTTATCAAGAGTTCCTAATTTACAGTCTTTCCATATCAAAGCTAAGTAAATAATACTTAAGATTGGCTCACTGCAAGTAATAATTTTTATTGAACCTCAAAGAAATTGCTTATATAGTCCTTATAGCTTATGTAAGGTCTTTGTTATGAATATATAAAATGCTTTGATTTCAAAGGTCTCGCTTTGGGGTTGATGAAACAAGGGGTCATGATGACAATACTTAGTACACTGCTCACAGCGCCAGCTTGGCTCGCCACCTTGCTTGCTCTTACCGATTTTATAGACAGCAAGTGGACAATTGCTGTTAACAGGTATTCTTTTGATTACACAACTTTCTTTTATGCTAGAATGAAGGATTTTTTATGCTAGAACGAAGGAAGCGGACCATGCTTGCCCAACTAGTATCAACCGTGAGTAATGGCAATGGCTTGTTTACGTATATTGGAATGATATATTTGTATGTAGTATATACGTTTGGATATACCTTTACTCTTATGCTTTTGGTTGTATATTTCTACGATGTATTACAAAGTATATATATATATACACATACATATATTCTCTTTTCTATAAGATCATGTAAGTTGTTCGAGAGTTGTGATTACTATGCATCTTTACATTAGATTTTATATTAAGCAAATTTAATTATACACACAAGTGGATAGTCCAATACAAATATTGTGAGGCAAAATATGTAGCTAAGAGGGCAAATGTTTTTGCCTTTCTTGAAGATCAAAGAGGGAAAAAATGCTTGTCTTTGTTGAAGATGAAAGAGGGCAAAAATGTTTCCTTTATTGATGATCAAAGAGGGCAAACTAGCTGATCTGATTATATAGATTTTTTACCATATTTTTATTAAGATATGAGTGCATTTTTGTAAACATATCAATAACCGATCTATGATGCTGAACATTTCATGTTATATACAATTGCATAATTTTCACCATAATTGATCAAGTGATCAGAATTGCACATAATTGATCAGGTCAGACCTGATCAAAGCTGTTTGGTTCACAATTCAATTCAGACATTTCAAATTGAATGGCTATTTTTGGCACACATGTTTGGTTTTGCATGCTTTCCTTGCTTTCCCCTACTTCTTCCTACTGTAGTTAATATGTCAGTACAACATAATCCAACTAACAAAAAAGGAGTTCAATTGGTAGCTCTTGTTCCTTAAATTGTCTTTCAATAACATGAATTAGTTCACTATTTGACACTTTCTCAAACTTCAATCTTATATCATTATTATTCATCTTGAAGATTTTGGAGCAAATGTAGTAATTGACATACTCATTTTCGTGAGAAAATATCATGACGCCTTCATGATTATGTAAGGTATGTAGCAGCTCCTTACTCCGTTGCTCATATTTCTGCTTCATGATTTATAATGTTGTAAGCTATAACTTTATCAAAATTTCGATGTATGCTTCATCTACTTTCCTGCAGAAGAATAACGAGGAAACTACCAGAGAGACATTCATGGGGAAAGAGCAAGAGAACATGGGAAAAAATTATTTCAACCCATGACTTGAGTTTAAGGAGGATAATGAAGAAAGGGATTGTTATAGCATGGTAAATGATTTTAAAGTTTGTAAAGTGAATTATTTGGAAGGAAGATTAGATGCAAAATAATAAGCTAAGTTGGACAAATGCTTATTGTCTTTTATTTATCAATGAGTAATGTTTCAAGAATTGGTGTTACATTTTGAATTTTGTAGTTGATCATTTATAAAATTTGATTGCATTTATGTTTTACACTCGATGGAGTGTGTGTTAGTTAATGGTAGTTTTTAGCTATTAGCGATTGGATTGATTTGAATTATAGTGGCAAGTGGAGGTGTACGGACTAATGAGAGTGCCCATATAGTGGATGACATTTACATTGTAGTGTTGAAAATAGGTTGCTGCTATTTTTTTTATGAGATAAAAGCATTATTTGTAACGGGCATTTATTTCAGCAAGTTACAAATATTATTAATTATAACAGTCATTTAAAAAAGCTCGTTACAAATAAGCATGATTTGTAACGGGCTCAAATCAAGGCCCGTTACAAATACACGTTTTTTTACTTCTACGCAGATTTTTGTAACGGGCATTGAAATGCGCCCGATACAAATAGTTAGTTTTGTGTATCGTCCAAAAGCCTGATACAAATAACTTTATTATTTGTAACCCCCACAAACGTAATGCCTTTTTTCCGTCCGATATGTGCATTTTTGCCTGATACAATTAGGAAATTTTCTACTAGTGCTCTGGGGGAAAGGGAGTGACGGAACATGTGGTTTCAAAGGAGCCTTAGCTTGCTCCTTTTCAGAGATTATCGGGGGTGCCTCGTTGTTGATTCTTTGATTGGTAGGAGTTAATTCGACTTCAAATTTAGCATCATCGAGAACTGGGGAACCCCCTTCACCATTTTTTTTGGTGATTTTCAACCATAATCGGATCATCGTATAGTAGTCTTTTCTAGATCTAAAAGTGATGGCCTTTGCTTGTTCCCTTGGGTTCAAAACCATTTGTCCTGGAAACTCAATTTTGGAGTTAGAAGTAGAACCGGCAACGTGCTGAGCAATTTGAGCAAGTTGGGATTCTATCATTTTATTATGTGCTTGCATTTGCTGAACCAAGATAGCAAGGCACCTACTTTCTTCTCATAAAGGATATTAATTAGCCTTAATTTGTAGGTTCATGAATGATTCCAACATATGCTCTAATCCTGATTTTTGAGGAGGATGAGGGTAAGGAGGTCATGGTTGAGAAGGCCCCCCTTGGTTATAGTTGGGAGGCAGATTTAAGCTAGGATGTTTCTGAGGGGGTGGTCGTTGAAAGTATGACTGAGGACCATCTCCCTTATTATAGTTTGAATTAGGTTTGTGGTTCCAACCTTGATCATTATAGCCTTGAGAGTAGGCTATCGTTTCCATAGTGGAAACACAGTTAGAAGACGTGTGGTCATTACCTCCACACGTTTCACAAGACATTACTTGTGGAGGAGTACTAGAAGAAGCGAAGTGTGCTTTTTCCAGTTGCTTTGCTAGAAGATCTATTTTAGAGTTAAGCACCTAAAAATGAACAGTTTTAGCGGCGCTCTTTCTTACTTGAAGCCTTCTATCGGAGTGCCAAGCAGAATTTTTGGCAATCTCCTCAATACCTACATGAACTTTGTTCAAAGATAGTTTTTTAGTTGGCTTCCACAACCGGCATCAAGGTTAGCCCTTGAGCTAGGAAGGAGACCATCGTAGAAACTCATGAATACCAACCATTCATTAAAACCATGGTGAGAGCATGAGCGTAGGATATTTCTAAAGTGTTCCTATGTCTCTCCCAAAGTTTCATCATCATCTTGCGCGAAATTGGAGACTTTACGCCTAAGATCCGAGGTTTTCTCAGGAGGAAAATATTTTTCCAAGAATGCCTTGGTAACATCGCCCCATGTTTTTAGTGACCCCTCGGGCAATGATCGTACCCAAAACTTGGCCTAGTCCCTTAATGAAAACTGAAACATAGGCATCCGGATGAACTCCGGGGTAACATTGTAATGTTTCACTGTGGAACAAAGTTCTAGGAAGTTATCCAAATGCGCAAAGGGGCATTCTGTTGGACTTCCTCTAAATTGAGCATCCTTGATCATGCAGATCAAGTGAGGGCTGAATTTATGATTATTTTCTGTCCTATCGGGTAATGAAATCCCACTACGTATTTCAAAGGCCTCAAGGTGGCCAAAATCCCTGAGATACTTTTGTGGTACTGTTTTTCCAAACATATCCGAACACTTAGATTTAGAATCGGATTCGAATAAGTTTCTTCCTTTTACAAGTTCACCAGATTTGTGAACAAGTCTCAGCAAACCACGTAAATATTTTTCGATTTTCGGAATGAATGGCGTGGTAGGAGTTCCTTGTGATCTGTTTAGCATACAATGTTAGAACAAGAAGCTAGCAATGACAAGTATGCAAATAACAAGAAAATAAGGAACGAAGTTGGAATTATGAAACACCGTTTTATCCACGGCAACAGCGCCAAAATTTGATAGCCTGTCGAAGTGGCTACAAAAGATAAACCATACAAGGCTCACTAGGCTACTAGTGAGGATCGTATCCTATGAGATAAAAGTTTTTACACTAATGCGGTCTAAAGACTAAGTGTAAGTCGGATTTGCTTTGGGAAGCAATATTGTCACTAACGTTGATTTTATTAACTTAAGTCTAAGGTTAATGACAACTAAGGTAAGGAATACACCGCTCACTTCCTACATGAAGGGACGGATTCCTAGGTCAAACCGAACTTAGAGGGAAATGTCAAGGGGAAGTTCTTCTAAGAGTCATGTCTACTCACTCGAGCTAGCATGACGAGCGAAACTATAAACACAATCTATTCAAATGGCGTGAGCACAAAACGTCTCCTAAGCACTTTATTCATGAAGACTAGTAACGTCCCTTTACTGAAAAACCTATTCTCATGTTTTTTAAACTAATCAAACATCGGGAGTCTTCACTCAACTTCATCTCTCGATCCTTCGTTGGGGAACCTAAGACGACATCTATGGAAGAAATTCATAGACTACGTGATTTATAACCCCATGTAACGACTCTAATCACCCCAACCTTGGTTTTTACTAAGAACTTACTTAACACATGAAGGTGGTGAGGGTTTCACCCACACCCTAGCACTAAAACTACTCAGTACACATGCATTTTATTATTTAAGCACATATTTTGTTCATGATCACAAGTTATAGCAAACAAATAAGTTATGACCATGGACTGTAAACTGAATTAAACTAACTTATCAAATGAAAAGGGCTTCGTTTATTTATCAATTCTATTGCAAAGAAGTAAGTTATGCAAGTGATTTAAACAAACTACAAAAGCAACAAAGAAATAAGGGCAAGGTCAAGACTTAATCTTGAGAAGAAACTATAAATAAGGACAAGATTAACTTGAGAAGAATGTAATAGCAAAAGCAATAGATACTATGAACAAGGACAAGATTAACTTGAGACTTGAGAAGAATTAAGAAATAGAACTACAATCTATAGAAAGAAAAGTACAAAGGTATGGTAATTGAAATGGAAACTAAAGAAGATTTTAGAGTTTACTATAAAGCTTGAACTATGTAACTTAAATGTTATTCCAATGATGTCCAAGTAACAATGATGAATTCCAAAAACCTTGAGTAAATGATGATCAACCAAGAACATAAACCAAGAACCATAAACCAATAGCATAAACCAAGAACTAGAAACCAAGAGCATAAACCGAATAACCTTGAAGAACAAGCTTGAATTGAATTAAAGGATTGAATTATAACTATTTTATATTGTTAAATAACTAAGCAACTAATGTTCTATGAATAAAAGATTAATATAGAGAGAATCTAATAGTTCTAATGATTTCCACTAATGTCTAAATTATATTCAAAAGCTTTACAACTGAATATATATGCAAAACAAGACCCAAGCAAGTGGGAAGGGCAAGAGGCAAAAGTCAAATTTGTACGAAGCAGGGGCATGCGACCGCATAACTTCATTTCGTTAGTCAAGTGGGGAAAAGAAAGGAGTGGGATTCTTTGCTAGGGATGCTAAGGGCTTTGCATGCGTCGCCGAGCCATAGCTTGTGATATCGCGAGACACGAAGCAAAAGATCAAATCGCCTAAGGCAAGACTATAATTATTCTTTCCTTGCTACATACACCATAAGATCTTGTGCGAATGTTGCCTTGGTTTCCGAATTTCGACGAAAGATCCTAAAAAATGGAGACAACATGCAAAACAAGACAAATACGAGCATACTATGATAAAAAAGTGAGGGAACGGGAAATTACAATAAACTAATAAAAGAAAGGGAAAAGATATAAAAAGGGAAGGAAATCTAACTAAACTAACAAAGAAACTACGGAATATATAAACAAATAAACACTACATCACATGACTTGCAAGGTTTGTCAAATTTCTCATTTTTGACTATAATTCGTTCCAAACGACATTATTAGCTCACATAGTGCATATGAACTAATTTTTCACTCAAATTTAAAACTTGGTCATTTCTTAGAAAAAAATTACTCAAGTTTAGTTTTAGGAAAAACATTTGCATCTTTTTCAAGCACATTCTCATTTTTTCAATTTTGCCAGATTTTTGGCAAAAAAGCGTCGAAAACTCGTTCCAAATTTGTAGAATTATGTAGAGACTTGCAGGAGACTTCATGTGCCATTGGATTCCAAGAATGTGGATACTGTTGAATAAAATGTTTCCATTTTATGTGAAGTGCTCGCATATTAAATTTCATGATTCGGTAGAGCAGGGCACTCTTTGTATGTCAAGGGAAGATTAGTGCATTCTTCTTGAACTGGTAAAATCAAGAATAGTGCATTCTTGATTTAGATGTCTGTTATAATGCCTTAAGCATTCCTAAAACATCATGCATGTTTCTAGAATCTAGATTAAAGGTACCCATGAGCCATAGCGCATGGCTGGAACCATCCAAATATAGCCGAAATGCTGCCGAAATTTTTAATAATACTAACCATTTTCTGGAATAGGATGTCTAGAGTTTGAGGTGGTCACCCTCCTGTCCCCAATAAGGTAGAGAGCCCGAGATACTCATGGAGTGGGAGTGGATGGACTACCGATGCTCTTGTTTTCTAGGAGGAGGAGCATGTAACTCCCTAGAATTCTCTAACTTTCTTCTTAAGAGTTTCCGAAAAATATTATCATATAAATAAAGAATAATAATTATAAAACTTCTAATTAACTAGGAAAAACCAAAGTATTACAACCACCGTGAGGCTTTTATCAATGTACTACATCGGAAGTCTTTCAAAACCAAAACAAACATAAAACTCCAAATGAAACTTAAAAATATACTCAAAGCAAACCAAGTCAAAAACCAAAAGTAAACCAAAATAAATCTTTATTACACTTCGGAATCATCTTGAGGGCCCTTCAAAATCAAATAAACTTTAAAACTTCAAAACAAAAGTCAACAATAAATAATAAATAACTAACAAGTCCATAAAGCAATAAATTAAGAAAACTACAATGCAAGCACTCTCACTCCAGCCCAGCATAATTGACTTATGTCCACTTGTACCTGTAGCTTTCTCTTATTCTAGACAACTACTCGCCATCAAGTCGGTCATCGTAGGGCCAAGTCAAAGACAAAGCCATGCACACAAAACACACAATCAGCAAAGATGAGTACATAAATACCAAAGACTATGCAAAACATGAATAGTAATTAAAAAAAAAAAGTATAACACACATACTTCTTACGGTTGCCAACTCTTCACCTGTGCATAGACTCAACTCAAATAAAATTATTTATTATATTTAAACATTGGATTTCGCATCAAACGGGTTTCCTTTCCTTTAAAATCGCCCTACCGGGCATCAACTTGGGAGCAACTCCAAGAACGTATTACCTACGTCACATAAAGTGAAGGAATTCAAGCGCATTAACAATATAAAAGAGTACAACGTCTTGTACCCCAATTAGAAGTCATAGATCTCCGTTCCATACGACTCCCCCCATTGTTCATACTATAGGTATATATGTTCCAAGTGTTTTGGTGCGAATCCTCTTTCACTCTACGTGATTAACCAGTTTAACAATGTTATGACTCACACATAACAACACATAAAAGCATTTATGACATCAAACAAACCTATTAGTTATCTTTGGTTTATAGTGATTCTAAAAATAATCTTGTGTGTCCTTTATTTAAACTAAACTTCCTTTACCACACATTAACTATGAGTGATGACTGTACTATTTATCTTCCTTGACCACACATTAAACTGTGAGTGGCTACATAAACATTTTCTCATCAACTTCTAATAATCATGTGAATAAAATTTCACAAACTACCTTTCTTGTTGATTAAGTAACTAATTTACTTAAGTAACTTCTTTTCTTCTTTATTAAGCTATTGGCCAACTTTAGAAATAAATTTAACATTCCAAGTACTCAAGATGAATTTATAATACTATAAGAGTGGAATGTCAAAACAATATGAAAATTATACTTCTATACTAGCATACTTCTCATGCAAGTCAACTAAGCAACAATTCATATACACATTCATAATTGTAGGCGCCCCAGATTTTAGGGTCCCAAATTTTTTTGGTCACCTTTCCCAAACCGTCCGTAGATTGAGTTAGACCTAAAAAGTTGGCTTAAGGAAAGGTGAAACGAATTAATTAGACCTTTTTTTCAACTGAAATGGAGCGCTGGAACTTGTACCACGCTACAGGCGTAGCGCTACAAGATTTCCCACGCTGACCCTGCAGCGTTACAAGTTCTGTGACGCTACAGTGTCAGCGCAGGAAGGTTTGTAACGCTACGAAGGTAGCGTAGTCAACTTTCCAGCGCTGCTCTTTTTTTTTTCTTTTAAACCCAATTCTAAATCATTTTATTTGGGAGAAACTTCAATACCGATACCAAACATGCTAATAAGAAGTCGCCAATGAGTTTTAGGAACTAAACTCATAAACCGTGTATTTAGATTAGATACGAATGGGACTCAAATAAGGGACGTTTGTCTAAATTGCACGGAAATCCTCTCCGATCCCATGGGGATGACTCCAAGTTATGGTCGAGCGAACCAAAGATTGGACTTGGGGGCGAAGGTACTAACATGACGGAGTGCGTCGGGTTAGCCCATAGGCGGTCATTACTAGTTTCCTCTTAACCATACATAAGTTATATTTAGAATCACACAAAATTATCAATTTACAAAATTAACAAAAAATAGCATTAAATTGTTAGTGATTTTACAAAAAACTAATTAATTTAACTCAAACTATTATTAAAATTGATTTAGGGAGCCTAACATGATTAGATTTGTCCGAAAGAATTATCTTGATTAAGAGTTGCAAACAATCAATTTAAGTCCTTTAAAAATAATAAGGTGATAAAGCAATAAATAAATAGTGAAACAACAACTTAAAAGTCCATAAACATGATTTTTAGGACTCTCAGGAAACGTACCACTTCTCCTTTGAAGATTGTCTTCGTCGAGTATTAATTTGGGCGGAGTTTCGAATTATTGTTTCGACATTATTAAAATTTGTAGCCACTTTTTTGTAAAATAAATAGTAAATAAATAATATATAATTATTATAAGAAAAATAAGGTTGTTTAAAAGCAATAATCGGATTAATTCAGTATGAGGGAGAGAGTCAGTAAAAAAAAAGGTTGTCGAGAAATGAAGGTTTTTATAATAATTGATATGTGTGGTTTTTATAGTGTTTTTCCCCTTGTTTTGAGTCAATTTTGTGCCTAGTGGTTGTTATTCTGACTTTATTTTACCTCATTTGATGCTCTTTANTCTGGCTTTATTTTAGCTCATTCGATGTTCTTTAGCTAATTTGAAGTGTCTCGTCAAGTTTGGTTGATTTCCGGCAATTTTAGAGCTTTTTAGTTGATTTTTATCATCCACGGTTGTTATGCTCGGTTTTGGTATGTTTTGTAATTTCAGGCACGAAAACCGAGGCTCGGAACGAAGCCGGAAAGCTTAGACGGGATAAGAATGAAGGTGCATGGAAATGCGTGTCAAGAAGTGTAAAACAAGCCTTAAAGAATTTATGAAGAAATAAGAAGAAAAGGAAGCAAAATAAAGCTTCTGACGTTCATATGCGGGCGCACAAACAATACATGCGGGCGCATTTAATCAAGATTACAGCTGAGAGGGCATTCTGGAGGTCTGATGCGGGCGCATAAACCTCCTATGCGCCCGCATCAGACGGTTTTTCCCGACTTTTTATTTTTCTTTTATTTTCTTCGAAGTTAGGCATTGTAAGCCCAACTTGGGTACATTAGGCACGACTTTCTAGGCAAAACAACTGATGCTTTTCATAATTTAGAATTACTCTCTTAGGATAGAGAATTAAGCACTTTTCTCTCCCAAATTAAATTAGGGAAATTTGGGTTTTGTTCATAACTTTGATTTTCAATTCAATTCAAGTCTTCGATTCGTTCTTCAATTTGGTAATTCTTCTGATTTTGTTCTTTATTTTAGTTTAATTTATGCTTTTTAGTCTCTCTAGTTTAATTAATTTAGTTATTTTTGTTTATGTTAATTAGTTTAGTTATCAATTACTTCATGAATTCAATTAGGGTTTTTACAACTATTCTTGTTTTAATTTTCATAATTATGAGTGAGTAGTCTAATTTCTAGGGTTAGGGAAACCTTGATCAATCAATGGACTAATTAAATTAGGTTGTTTCAATCCCATAATTAGTAGTCAATTTCCTATTATTGGTTTCTTTGTTTACAATTGAATTGTGCGCAGATTTAGTTGTAATTCTGGTAATTGTTGAATTTGATGCCGAGAGGTAAAAATACCACAATAAGACCACTGAATAATAGGCGGAATTAGTCTAGGCATGAGCGAGAGCCGCTAGATGAGTTTCGAGGGAGTCTAGATTCGAGAGAATTAGTGAGCCCTAATTTGACGATAGTTGTGAGATTGAACGATCTTTGTTAGTGAATCCATTAGTTGTTCTTGGTGACCCGAATGACCCTAGGCTTAGTTTATTGGTTTAATTCTTCGTCATTTCCAGTAATTAGTTAGTAATTAGTCAATAGTCAGTTAGCTAGTCAATACTTCTCGACCAAGGCTCTTTACACAGTTTAAGCTTTTTAGAACTAATAGAGTTTAACTGCTTCCCTGAGGATTCGATCCTTACTACCCTAGCTACATTAGTTAGTGTCGTTTGGTTTACTTTTGATAGGTGTGCGATAGCCTGTTCAAATTTTGGCGCCGTTGCCGGGGAGGCAATTTTTAATTCTATTAGTCGGGTTTATACTGTTTTATTTTTATTTTTCTTAGTCTCAAAGAACTATTCAGTTCTTTGGGGCTATTTCTTATCTTTGCTCGGAGTTTATATTGTGTGCAGGTTCATAGGTTTATGCAAAACGACCACGAGCCTGATACTTACATCTTCCCTGAGCCCGAGCGAGTGTTTCTGAAACGGTTGAGACGTAGTAGACGCCGAATTTTTCTTCCCCGATCTGTGGAGGAAACTGTTTCTGACTTGTCTCAGTTTTTCGAGTTCACCTTCAATCCGCTGTTTGAAGGGTATTTAGAAGTTGAAATGGCTGCCGAAGGAGAAGGACAGGGTAGAGGACCACCGCCTCCACCACCACCGCCACCTGCGGCCCGTTCATTGAGAGACTATTCCTTGCCTAGTACGGAGTCTATGGCTGGAGGTTATTCAGTACCCGATACCGATGCTGCTAACTTTGAACTGAAACCGGCTCTTGTGAACATGGTTGAACGAAATCAGTTTTCAGGGACATTGAAGGAAGATCCGAACTTACACTTACAGAATTTCCTTCAATACTGTGATACTATCAAGCAAATGAATGTCTCTAAGGACTACATTAGAAGGCGAATGTTTCCGTTTTCATTAAAAGACAAGGCTAGAACCTGGTTGAATGATCTCAATATGGCCACCATTAATTGTTGGGAGGATTTAGCTCTTGCTTTTCAGAGGAAATACTACCCACCACAGAGAACTGCCTTATTGAGAAGCCAAATCACTAACTTCAATCAGGAGACAGATGAGTCATTATATGATGCTTGGGAACGGTTTAAGGAGTTATTGAGAATGTGTCCTCATCATGGGCTTGAGAAATGGTTCCTAGTTCAATCATTCTACAATGGGTTGGGTAATGAGAGTAGGGCTTTGCTAGATTCTGCTGCTAATGGTCGGTTTATGAACCAAGAAGTCAATGCTGCATATGAATTGATTGATGAAATTGCCACTCATAATTCACAGTTTGGTAACCTTAGAGGGCATTCCAAAAAGGGTGGGAAACATGTAGTTGATGATAAGTATGAGAGTTTAGCTGCACAGATAAATGCCATAAGTCAGAAGCTCGATAAGATTGGTACTACAGCTCCCCCACCATCACCTGTAGCTGCACTTTCGGGATGCACTGATCCTTTCTGTGATTCATGTGGTTCTTTCGGTCATAATTCCCAGTCTTGTACTAGTTCAGTAGAACAAGTATGTGCCTTTCAAGCCTATAAAAACAATCCATACTCTAATACATACAATCCGGGCTGGAAGGATCACCCATACTTTTCTTACAAGAACAACAGCAATGTCCAGAATCCTCAGCAAGCCATGCCACCTCAGCAGCCACCCCAGCAGATGCAGAGATATGTACCACCACACCCACCAGGTTTTAGCAGACCACCACTACCAGCACCGCCAATGCCACCTCAACCTAGTGGAGAAATCTCGGAGTTGAAGAATATGATGTTGCAAATGCAGAAAAATATGGAGGCGATGCAGGCTCATAACAAGCACTTGGAAACTCAGATAGCTCAGATTGCGCAATCAACTGCTCAAAGGCAACCAGGCCACCTTCCATCACAACCCACACCCCCAGCATCACAGGCATCACAGAATCCCCCGAGGGACCATGTCAATGCCATCACCTTGAGGAGTGGAGCTGCTTATGAAGGTCCGAAAATGCCTACTGATAATGTTAATTCTGATGTTTCAGGTGGAGCTGAGAAGACCGGAGATGAGGTGATTGCAGATTCAGATGCAGTTCCAGATAAGGAGGCTGAAGCACCTAAGGAGAAGGCAGATGATACACCGGTTGATACTATCCCGAAATCAAAGGTTAGGTTACCCTTTCCGAACAGGGTAACCAGGAGTAAGAACGATAACCATTTTAGTAAATTTTTAGCTATTGTTAAAAATCTGCAAGTTACTGTTCCATTTACTGATTTAATCACTCAAGTTCCTACTTACACTAAGTTTTTGAAAGACATTTTGAGCAGGAAACGCGAATTGAGTGTAGTGGAGACCGTAGCACTCACGGAGGAGTGCAGTGCCATATTGCAAAACAAGTCACCACCAAAACTAAAGGACCCAGGAAGTTTTTCTATTCCTTGTAACATTGGTCCTCTGTTTATTGACAAAGCATTATGCAATTTAGGAGCCAGTGTTAGTGTTATGCCACTGTCTATTTGTAGAAAGCTTGATATGGGTGCTTTGAAAGTCACTAACATTACCTTGCAGATGGCAGATAGGACAGTAAAGTACCCTAAAGGTATTTTAGAGGATGTCCCGGTGAGAGTCGGGAAATTCTTTATTCCTGTTGATTTGTTGTGTTAGATATGATGAGGATGCTCATATTCCGATTATACTTGGTAGACCATTCTTACACACTGCAGGTGCTGTTATGATGTCAAAAATGGTAATTTGACTCTTTCTGTAGGAGATGACAAGGTTACCTTCAACCTTGATATGCATTGAAAAGCTATGATAGAACAATCATGTCATGCAATTTGTACTCTTAATGAAATTGTTCTTGATGACTTGCCTCGGTTCCCTAAAAAGGATCTTCTGAAGGCCTCTGTGTGTTTAGATTCTATTGCAGGTGATGAAGATAGTGTCNGAGGCCCCTGCGTGTTTGGATTCTATTGCAGGTGATGAAGATAGTGTTAATAACAAGTTATGCCAGGATAAAAAGAAAAGGAAATCCCGTCCCAAGAAACGTCGGAAACCCCGAAAACAATCTTCTCATGCTTGTAATATGAATACGAAAAATGATGAGGTTTTTAACAAGGAACTTGAGGCATTCGAGCAACCAATAACTCCTAATTGCTTTGATTGCCTAACTAAATGGGGTTCACGTTCACTCTTCGATCCTCCATGAGCTCTGAGGTAACATGGTCAAGCTAATGACCCTAAACAAGCGCTTCTCGGGAGGCAACCCGAGCTTTCTATCCCTTTTTAACTCTTTTTGTGTGTTTTGGTGTGTTTTAGTTTATTTTCGTAATTTTTAGTTAGTTTGTGTTAGTGTGTTTCTATGTGTTTTTAGGTATAATTGAGTAACTAGGGGTTTTCGGTAGAATTCCGAGGTCTAAGTCTAAGTCAAGGTCAAGGTGGGTGAAAAAGAGAAAGTGAAAATTTATTAAGTGTCAAAGAAAAGAAAATAAAGTGTTCGGGGTGAAACAGGGTAGATGCGGACGCATGGGGGTTTTATGCGCCCGCATCTAACCCCCAGAAGTGCAGAATATTTAGTGACGGAGGTTGATGCGGCCGCATGGGAAGTTTATGCGCCCGCATCAGACCTCCAGAATTCCAGATTTTTTTTCCCGCCCGCATCTGCGCAAGAACATCATTTTGAAACGGTCATAACTTTTTCTCTAGGACGTTCCACGAGACGTATGACCTACCGTTGGAAAGCTCTATGAGTCTACTTTCCAATGCAGCAGAAATCAGATTAATCCAAATTATACTTTGTTATATATGATCAAAACAGTGTGATGTGGTCAAATCTCAATCCGTGTATGCTACATGTAATAGCATTTACCACCCATGCCTCTTTCTTTTTCTTTCACAACTTCTTCCTCTTACCCATATATATCATTTTATACCCCTATGACTCCCTAAACCCCTCCACCATCTCTTTTCCCTCTTACTTTATTCCCTTCAGCACTGAGGACATTGCTGAGTCCGGCTTGGGGGAGGTATGTTTTATTTGCTTTCTTAGTATAGCTTTTACTGCTTTCTAGTGTAGTTTTTACTACTTTCGTAGGACCGTTACATGGTTTGTACCGTCCCTTAAGGCCGGGAGTTTACATGTGACCAAAAAAATGTACTGCTTTCCTAGTCTAATGTAGTTAGCTGTTCAGAGAGAATTCTTATTGTGATTGGCTAGCTGCTCGTCCCGGTTTTTCGTTGATTTGACTTTTCATGTACCCATTTGCTTAAATTTTCTGAAACTTCATGATTCTTGTATTTGGATGAGTTTACTTATGTGATTTGCCGGGCATGACTTAGTCTTAAATTGCTAGCATTCCTTGCAATTGTCAACTCTGTCTAACCTTGCTTGGGTCTTGGACTTGAACTGTGTTAGCGGGAGGATTTGAGCCACTTTTGATCTTATAGGCTACATTAAATTGTATTCTTTTCATGTGTGCTTAGTTCCTGGTGCATTTATGATCTTGAGTTTGCCTTTGGACTTTAGTAACTTTTAATTGAAGTTTTGTTGCATGTTGCGCATGACAAGAGGCATTCAATTGATTTTAGAGCTTCCAGATACATTCATTAGGATTTTCATGCTAAACATTATTTCTTCCCTTGATCCCGTGTTTTCTTAAGCCTATATCCCTCACAAAAATTAGCCACATTACAACACTTTTTGGCCTTGGTATTTGATAACGCATGGTATGCCCAAGCTTGGCTTGGGGGAGTCATGTTGTGGTCTGTTATGGTTGTTGATTGTTGTGATGGTGTGTTTGGAGGATTAGGTGAAATTGTGAAATTTTGATGTGCAGGAGGTTCTATAAGTTTCACATTAAGGCTCTGCGTACCAATGACTGGAATTGTTGTTTTAAAACACAATGTGTTGGTTTCTAAATGTGATTTGGAGTCCGGTTATGTACGTGTGATAGTTTGGTCTTAATGGCCAACTATTAAGAGTCGTGAAACTAAAATGAAAAAAAGAAAATAATAAAAAGAAAGAAAACAAAATTTGAAAAAAAAAGGAGAAAAAGAGAAAACAATTTGAAATAGATGAATGAAAAGCTTGAATTCGATTTATATTTGTGATTTGAATGAAAATAAAGGTGTGAAGTGAATGAAAATTGAAAAGTTTGATTTGATTCGGTTGGAATTGGATAATGGGAGACATTGATGTTATTGTATGATATGTTGGTGAGTCTCCGATGTTTTATATGCGTATACCCCGCATTTTCAGCTACATTATCCCAAATTTATCCTACCCTTCACCCTAGCCTTACGTTACAAGCTTATAAAGTCCTCTTTGATCTTCATGTGCATGTTTTAGTTGATTGTGGAAGAGTCTTTTGGCAAGGTCGTAGAGTATTAATTGCATTTCGGGTCGACTTTAGGATTGAGTGTATATCCTTAAACACTTGCATGAGGTGTGAGATGTGGATTTGGATCCTCAAAACTTGCATTTAAAACACTATTGCATTTGCATTTCATTCTCTTATGGTTGGGTGGTGAGGGTGAGCTATATTATTAGATGCTCAATTGTGTGGAGTGACGACCCGTGAGCTATTCTAGTCATCGATTCATTAAACTTGCTTGGTTGGCTTTGTTTGACTTTTGCTTAGGAGTGTGTAGCATTTGACTTGCTTTGATCTTAGTAAACTCGGAAGGATCCTTGAGTTGTGATGCATATGTTTTTATGGGGTGAAAGTCATTTCGTTATCTTTGCTCGGGACGAGCAAAGGCTTGGCTTGGGGGAATTTGATATGTGCGGTTTTTATAGTGTTTTTCCCCTTGTTTCGAGTCAATTTTGTGCCTAGTGGTTGTTATTCTGACTTTATTTTAGCTCATTTGAGATGCCTCTTTAGTCTAATAATTTGAAGTGTCTCGCTAAGTTTGGTTGATTTCCGGCAATTTTAGAGCTTTTAGTTGATTTTTATCATCCACGGTTGTTATGCTCGGTTTTGGTATGTTTTGTAATTTCAGGCACGGAAACCGAGGCTCGGAACGAAGCCGGAAAGCTTAACGGGATAAGAATGAAGATGCATGGAAATGCGTGCTAAGAAGTATAAAACAAGTCTTAAAGAACTCATGAAGAAATAAGAAGAAAAGAAAGCAAAATAAAGCTTCTGACGTTCTTATGCAGGCGCATAATATGTACATGCGGGCGCATTTAAGGAGAAAAAACAGCTGAAAGGGCATTCTGGAGGTCTGATGCGGGCGCATAAACCTCCTATGCGCCCGCATCAGACGGTTTTTCCCGACTTTTTATTTTTCTTTTATTTTCTTCGAAGTTAGGCTTTGTAAGCCCAACTTGGGTACATTAGGCACGACTTTCTAGGAAAAACAACTGATGCTTTTCATAATTTAGAATTACTCTCTTAGGATATAAAATTAAGCACTTTTCTCTCTCAAATTAATTGAGGGGAAATTAGGGTTTTTGTTCATAACTTTGATTTTCAATTCAATTCAAGTCTTCGATTCGTTCTTCAATTTGGTAATTCTTCTGTTTTTGTTCTTTATTTTAGTTAATTTATGCTTTTTAGTCTCTTTAGTTTAATTAATTTAGTTATTTGTTTATGTTAATTAGTTTAATTGTTCATTACTTCATGAATTCAATTAGGGTTTTTACAACTATTCTTGCTTTAATTTTCATAATTATGAGTGAGTAGTCTAATTTCTAGGGTTAGGGAAACCTTGATCAATCAATGGCTTAATTAAATTAGGTTGTTTCAATTCCATAATTAGTAGTCAATTTCCTATTATTGGTTTCTTTGTTTACAATTGAATTGTGCGCAGATTTAGTTGTAATTCTGGTAATTGTTGAATTTGATGCCGAGAGGTAAAAATACCACAATAAGACCACTGAATAATAGGCGAAATTAGTCTAGGCATGAGCGAGAGCCGCTAGATGAGTTTCGAGGGAGTCTAGATTCGAGAGAATTAGTGAGCCCTAATTTGATGATAATTGTGAGATTGAACGATCTTTGTTAGTGAATCCATTAGTTGTTCTTGGTGACCCGAATGACCCTAGGCTTAGTTTATTGGTTTAATTCTTCGTCATTTCCAGTAATTAGTTAGTAATTAGTCAATAGTTAGTTAGCTAGTCAATACTTCTCGACCAAGGCTCTTTACACAGTTTAAGCTTTTTAGAACTAATAGAGTTTAACTGCTTCCCTGAGGATTCGATCCTTACTACCCTAGCTACATTAGTTAGTGTCGTTTGGTTTACTTTTGATAGGTGTGCGATAGCCTGTTCAATAATCGCGCTGGCCTGCTAGCGCGGTACGCTGAATCGTGCTGGCCCATTAGCGCAGGAAACCCTACAACGCTACAAGGGTAGCGCTGTTAACTTAGTCACGCCGAGCTGTCAGCGTGACTAGATTAAACGCGCTGCGTTTTTTTTTTTTAAATATTTTTTGTTTTTATTTTTTATTTATTTTATTTTATTTTTATTTATTATTATTATTTTATTTTATTCATTTATTTAAAATAAAAGAGGCATTGGGATAAAAAAGTCCGTTAAATAAGAATGGAAATTTTATAATATCCGAGATTTATTTTTATGGCCAAATATACTCGATTATCCAATCTTCTAAAGAAATGAGTTTTTTAATCATCATAGAGTCCTGCCGCGGGACAGAGGGGCAAAATTAGGTGCCTACAATAACATGCAAAGTCATCAACCAAGCATGAAATCTACATTTACTTCATCTTTAGTACTTACGTACCATGTAAGGTAGTGGTGATCCGTACTATTCAAAATGTCCAAAACGTCCCCTATGGTATCTATTCAATTCCGTACTTTAGTTTGATTTTTCTTTCGCAAAACACTTGATTTTCGGTAATTTTCCGAAAATGGCAGCTTTATAAAATTTCTTGAAAACACTTTAAAACCCTTCTAATTATCATATTTTGATCACTTAACATTATAGTCATGTTCTAAGATCATCATACAATATTTAGATGCATTAAAAATAATTATGACTACTTATTTCACGTGTTATTATTTTTATTGTGCATGAACACTTGTTAATAAAAATTCACAGCGCAACTTTATTTATTTATTCAAAACTCATTAAAAACTCATATAAACATCATAATTCAAGCATAAAAACCTTTTACAATCTATTATCATCATTATACATCTAAGCTACGCTTTAAAAAAAATTTCATGAAATAAAACATGTTCATAATATTTTTACTCTTAGTTTTTATGATTATAAAAATTTGACAGCAATATTAAATAATTTTAAAACCTTTAACAACAAATCTAAACTTCTTAAAAACATTACAAATTCGTACAACAACAATTCATGATCATAATATTGAAGTTTGAATCATTAAAAACCATAAAACCATGAATTTCATAATTTCATAAACCCTAATTTAAATTTTCATCATTAACTTTATAAATTCATACTTTAAACATAATCATAACTTTATAATACATAATTAAAACTATAAGAGCATGAGGAAACATAATTATGAACATGAACTTTGCAAGATTGAATTATATCCTAGCGTGGGGTATATTTGGCGTAGGATAGGTTAACCCGGTGTGGGGTATCTTTGGCGTAGGATCATTACTACCTGGCGTGGGTACTCTTGGCGTAGGATTCGAAAACCCTGGCATGGGGTTATGTTGGCGTGGGATAGGTTAACTCTGGCGTGGGGTATATTTGGCTAGAAAAAGAGCAACTTACTCCCAAGCAGTCCCAAGCCCTGGTCCCAATCACAATTGCTCATCCAACAATGCAACAACAAGAGCAGGGAGGATGGCAAACAGTCCCAAAGAAGAAATGGAGCAGAATCAAAACTAAAGTACCTGCTAATTTAGGTTCAAAGTACATCTTGTTACAGCATGGAAATGAAGTTAGTGGGGATAGTGAAGATAGTGGAGAGGAAGAGGCAGATGATGATCCCCTCCAAGTCCCATGAATCTTACAACTTGGAACTTGAGGGGGTTTAATAATCCAAAAAAACTCCCAGTAGTGAAAGAGCTACTAAAGGATCATGATGTGAATATAGTAGGACTAATTGAAACAAAAGTCAAACAAACAAATGCCCAAAAAATCCAAAAAAAGTTTGGCTTAGGATGGGAATGGATAGCAAATTATGCTAACTCACCAGGTGGCAGAATCTGGCTTGGATGGAAAAAAGACATATTTAAGGTCAAAGCAATGGATGTGCAGGAACAATATATTCAGGTGGAGGTGACATCAGTTGATCACAAGCACCACTTCCAAGCATTCATAGTTTATGGATTGAACACAGTGCAAGAAAGGAAGCAACTCTGGATAATGGTACAACAAAGACTAAATGATACTACACCAACAGTACTATCAGGGGATTTCAATGCTGTGTTACATCACAATGATAGACTCAATGGGAGGCCAATAACCCAATATGAAACAAGAGACTTTCAGGACTTCATTGATAATACACAACTCAACATACTTGACACAAAGGGGCCAATGTACACATGGAACAACAAGGGGGAAGGGGATGCCAGAATAGCTACTCAAACAAATCATACGGAGTATATCATATGAATTTCACTCCCTTTTCACATTCACACCCATAAATCAAAAGGATTATCCACTAAATTGAACAACATGCAAAAATAGCTATTTGATTCTTTTCTTCCAAAATCATTTTCCACAAAATTTACCCAATTGCAAACAACTGTCTAGCATACTTCAACAAAAGAATCAAACTTTTTTAACAACTAAAGCAATTTCACAAACCCCATTTCAAAATCAAACTATAAACTATATATAAATCATAGTAATTATTCAATTCATTTCCTCGATCTGCTTCAAACAATACTGATTTTTACCCCACAAAACTAAAATTTACCCTCTTTAACAATACAATTCGAATTAGCAAAACATTACAGTAATTAACAAATCAGTAACCAAAAAATTTCCACAAAACAGTACAGTAATCAATAACAAATCAAACAATTCAAGAAATTAAGGATAACCCAAAAATCAACTTTAACCCATGATTATATATTACTGCAAAAAATAAACATGAATCAAAATTAAAACTTCGAATTAGCACGTAATTAACAGTAATTAATCAATCAAACAAAGAAGGATTAGAGAAAAACACCATGATGAGAGTAACCAAAAATTACCTAAACAGGAAGGCAGGCGACGGAGACTGAAGAAGATAAGGCCGGCAGAAGAAGATAACGGCGACAGAAGAAGATAAGGGGCGATGAAGATTGGGTCTTTGTGGACTGTTCAGATCGAGGGAGTTAGGTTTGTCACTGTGAGTTCAGATCGAAGGTGTGTTTGAGGAAGAAAGACGAATTTGCTTGAGGAAGAAAGACGAATTTGCGTGTTTGAGGAAGAAAGACGAAGGAGTTAGGTTTGAGTGTGAGTGTTTGAGTGTGAGTGTTTGAGTGTGAGTGTTTGAGAGGAGTGTGAAGAAAGACGAGTTAAAAACGAAGGACAACAAAAGAAAAAAAAAAAAAAGAATAGTACACTCCCAACGGAAAAAAAAAAGAAAAAGACAAAAAATCTACAACACCTATTTGCTGCGGTTAAAAACCGCAGCAAATAAGCATATAGAGCAGCAAATAACCATTATTTGCTGCGGTTACAAAAGAACCGCAGCAAATAATAATCCTTATCCAAAATATCAATGTATTTGCTGCGGTTTTTATAAAATCCCAAAAAACCGCAGCAAATAAGGCGCAGCAAATTGTATTTTTTGTACTAGTGTACAAGAATTGAAATCATAAGAGAAACTGGCAGAACCCTTACCTCATTTTTGAGGTCATTGAAAACAACTCGCGTCTTGGTGTCTATGCCCCTCTTCACGTGACATACATCCCTTAGGGCACTCAAAACTGGGCTAAGGAGTAAGCCTGGTGTACTCCTTTCCTCAACTTGAACACCAAGCTGCGTTTGGAGTTTTGGGATCCGATATAAGAAGAATGCCTTGCAAAATGAAAAAAATTAGTCGAGTTAATTTCAAACAACAAAACATGCAAAATATATATATATATATATATATATATAAAATAATTCAAGAGGAAATTACCACAAGAATGGGAGTAAATCCCTTGATGTTATTCAAACTTTTATTCAAACTTTCCGCTTCTTTCTTTTTCTTCATCGGGTACACGAGGAAGGCTAGAAGTGCGGCTCCCCATGCATAGTTGTTCACCTTCGTCAGATCTTCTACGAATTGAACATATGTGCACTTGCATGAGTGACCGTCATGCGAAGGGATGATGACACAATGGATGATCTTCAATAAGACCGCAATCAACCTTCGTTCTCTATCCAAGGTGCCATCATTTGCAATCAAGTCTAATTTGCTTAATTAATCCTATTTATATTTAGAACTATTAAAATTAATAACTTTGATACAAAATCTTAATTTAATAGTTCCAGTTGTAATAGGATTAATTAAGTTATGGTATCAGAGCTATTAAATTGCAAAACCATGGGTAAAAAAACATGGAAATGTGGTTATTAACATTTTTTGGGGACAGTTGTGAATACGACCTGAAAATTACCATGGACATCCTCAATCCATGGTGACACCCCCGTTCACCGCTGCCTTTTTGCACAATGTGAGCTCGTCCTTGAAAAGTTCATTCTCCTTCCTCAAGGCTGTGAGCTCTCCCCATACCTTGGCAGATGACATAGGGTGGTGAGATACCAGGGTTAATTAAAAAGTTTAATAAAAACATTTTTTAATTGACAAAGTTATTTAAGTGTGACACTTTTTTATGCGTATTTTTTAAGGAAGCGACTTAAGGGTGTAAAAGAAAAAACTCATCTACGAAATTTTAACACTAGTTGGCTCAACCCGTGCGCAAACAAAAGAAATGCAAAATCCTACACAATGTGCTTAAATACAAGATTTTCCATTAGAACAACATCATTAAATGCATCCTTTTCTAAAGGCTAGTCTATAGGTAAAGAGATTTTTATGATATGTGGTGATACATCTACCGAGCAGCGAGCATTGCATATAGAGAGGTTCAATAACTCCCCTGGGAAAATATGGGAAATTGAATCTTTTAAAAGTTTTTTTCCCACAAAATAGATTAATTTACTCACCTAAACCTTTTTAGGGTATAAATTATAATGAAAATCAAAGTACATACAGTCATACAGTTGAAAAACCAAATAATTTGGCTTTGTATGGAGGGAAAAAAATGTAGGTTTTGTCCGAGCTAATTAACACTTTAAATGAAATTTTCAAAGTATTTTTATTGTTCTAGGAATTTCATGAAAATTATGTGCATTTGCACAATCCAAAACTCCTATAGTTTCTCCATCTTTGTA
This sequence comes from Suaeda aralocaspica, assembly GCA_016808085.1. Lineage (NCBI taxonomy): Eukaryota > Viridiplantae > Streptophyta > Magnoliopsida > Caryophyllales > Amaranthaceae > Suaeda > Suaeda aralocaspica. The sequence continues at coordinate 503,133 of PYUH01000113.1, read as the reverse complement.
TTCCTCCTGCCAAAGCAAAAAAAATAAAATAAAAAATAATAAGCTGTAGACACCTAATTTAGTCCCCCTGTCCCGCGGTAAGACTCGGTGATGATTAAAAGACTCATTTCTTTAGAAGATTGGATAATCGAGTATACTTGGGCATACAAAGTTAAGTTTCGGATATTATAAAAAGCCCATTCGTATTTAACGGACTTTTTGTAATTATTCCAAAGCTTTTTAAAAAAAAAATAAATAAATAAATAAATAATAATTAATAATATATATATATATATATATATATATATAAAATTTAGATTCTTTCCAAAACGCAGCGCAGTTCACTTAGTCACGCTGACAGCTCAGCGTGACTAAGTCAACAGCGCTGCCCTAGCAGCGTGGTAGGCCTTCTCGTGCTGGTGGGCCAGCGCGATTCGGCGTACCACGCTGACAGGCCAACGTGATTAGGGTTCCACGCTATTATAAATACCCTCATTTTCGTCTAGGGGTGAAAGTTCAGTGTACGGTTTGGATTATAGCAAACTCCAAATCCAAACCATATTATTTCGGTTTATGAATTTCTACTCCAATCCAAACCAATCTAAATTTCAGTCCAAACCAAACCAGACCAAAAAAATTCGGTGTTTGGGTTTTGGATCCAAACCAAACCGAATTTCTAGTCATACTTAATTGTTTACCAGAAATCTAGAAAATTCGATCTTGAATCTTGGACTCAAACTACTTCCAGGACTTGCTTGCTTCAAAGCTTCTATATATCTACCAACTTTAGCATAATGGCCTTTTATTGATCCATGAAGCTTTATATGTACAAAGTACTTGTTGAACTTCCCTTATTGAAATTCTCTCTAAACCTTAACAGCCAATTTAGAAAGATACTCCCTACAACCCCTAACTCTCTCTCTCTTGCTAATGTACACTCTTCATCACTAGTATCAACCTCTGGTGCTACAGTTTCATCAAAATCTGGATCAATACACTACTCCTCTTCATCTGATCCTAAGTCATCAACATATTCATCAAACTCATTCTCATCTACCCAACTCTCATCTTCATGTGGCCTGTACTCTGGGTCAGAGTCATCCTTAGATGTTGTGTAACCACTAAGCAATTGCTTAAAAGTCAAAGGAATATCAGGCCTATCATTAGTACAGTCATATGTAGCTTCTGTTGTATGTTCAAGTGGTGTCACTTGTTTTTGTGGATGTACAGATGGAACATAAAGGGTTTCGGCTTGTTCTGTTTGTTGAGTATAATGAGAAGGGAGTGGCTATGAGAGGTGAGGCTGAGATTGAGTTTTGACTAGAATCTCCCAATCCACAGGTTCAGGTGACTGTGGTTCAGGTGCAGTAGGCTGAGCTGATTTGGTTGCATAAGATTTGAAGTCAGGTGAATGTGGTGATTGAGAATGAGGATAATGTGGTGTTTGAGAATGAGGTGAGGGTGGTGATTGAGATGGAAAGCCGTCATTAATCCTATATTTATCTTTCTGTGGCTTACCAACTAAATTGAAGCATTCGTAATAAGCTGAATAGTACTCACTACTAATGAATCATTAAGAGGTTGATGTCTCAAGCTTTTTTTTCTTTTTTGGAGGGAAGCAGAAAAAAAAGAAAAAAAGAGAGAGGGATATTAATCACAAAAAAAGGAAAAATAAGTCAAATAAATTTAAAAATAAAATAAAATATATACACACAAGTTACCTTAATAACAGGTCACCTATCAAAGGGACCATTAAAAGTAAATATGATTAAAAGGTAGGATTAGTGAGAGAAAACACAAAGGAGGAAAAGCTGTCATTACGGTTTACATACAAATGTAATCATGTAAATAGGGAAAGCGATAAAATCATGTAAGCATGTTAGAAAAGCTTAAAAGCACGTAAATCTAACGTCATCATACCATTTGCAAGAAACTTTAAAGTTCATGTCATCATGCTTATAAAGATTTTTAAACATATAATCATGCTCAAACACGTAAACTTTAAAACAAACTACATTATCATATAATCATGCTCATAAAAGCGTTAAAAGCCTAAATATGATTCTTTCTAATTTTCACTTGTTTTATTACATTACAAGCCATTTTTTAATCAATATTCCGTGGATTTAAATAAAGTAATAAAGAAGATGAAGGGGGTTTAGTCTTTAGTTTGCTAACTTGGATGAAGCTCATAATAATAATAATAATAATAATAATAATAATAATAATAATAATAATAGTAAATCATAATATAATAATAATAATAATAATAATAATAATAAATAATAATAATCAAATAATAATAAAATATAAAATATAATAATAATAATATAATAATAATAAAATAATAATAATAATAATAATAAATAATAATCATAATAATATAATAATAATATAATTAATAGAAAACTTGATGAAGACGAGGGTGAATAAGATTGAAGATGATAATGAAATCGAGTTTACAAGATTTAGTGTGGCCTCATATTAGATACACTATGTGTGTAACACACTGGAATTCCTAACTTTGCTTTTAGGATTTCCGGAAATATAATAACAATATAATAGAAAACAATAATAAATATACTTCCTACATAACTAGGAAAAATCAAAGTATTACCGCCACCGTGATAACGACTAAGGCTTTTAACAAAGATACATCGGAAGTCTTTATTTAAAAACCAAATTAAAACTCAAATAAAAACTGGAATATATCAAAAGCAAACCAAAGTGAAATCCAAAAAGAAAAACCAAATTAAATCTTTTACACTTCAGAACCGTCTTAACGACCCTTCCACTTCGAAAAACCAAAAGTCAACATCAATAATAACAATATTAAAAACCAAGTCCACATAAGGTAAGAAACTACAATGCAAGCGCTCACAGTCCAACCCTTCATGATTGACTATGCCCACCTGTACCTGTAGCTTTTTCTTTATTCTAGACAACTACTCGCCATCGAAATGGGTCGTCATTGGGCCAAGTCAAAGACAAAGCCATGCACACGAACATACACACAAATACACAATCAGCAAAGCTGAGTACATAACAACTATAGACCATGCAAAACATGATTAATATTAAATTAAAAGGAAAGAATAAAACACATACTTCTTACGGTTGACATCTCTTCATACATGTGCATAGACTCAACTCATATAAATTTATTTATCATATTTAAACTTTGGATTTCACATCGAACAGGATTCCTTTCCTTAACAATCGCCCTATTGAGCACTAACTAGGGAGCAAATCCAATAAGATATTACCCATGTCACTACATATAAAAGAGTACAATGTCTTGTACCCTAATAAAAGAGTACAATGTCTTGTACCCTAATTAGAAGTTACAGTAAACACCCATAACTCCCCCCATTGTTCATACTCAAGGTATATACGTTCCAAGAGTTTTGGTGCAAATCCTCTTTCACTTTACCTGATTAACCGATTTAACAAATATTATGATTCACACACAAACACACATAGAAATATGCATAGAATCAAGCAAAATCAAATTAATTATCTTGGATTTAAAATGATTCTAAAACAATTATGTGAGTCCTTTAATCAAATATAACTTCCTTTACCACACATTAACTGTGAGTGGCAAACTATTTATCAATCTTGACCACACATTAAATTGTGGGTGGCTATGTATTTTTTTGCTCATTAAACTTTGATTAAACATGTGAATAAAAATTCACTAAGTACCTTCCATGTTGATTAAGTAACTCATCAACTCAATTATCTTTCTTTTCTTCTTTATTAACTATTAGCCAATTTTAGAAATAACTTTAACATTCAAATTACTCAAGATATAATTAACAATGTTATAACTGTGGAATGTCAAATTAACATAAGAATCATATTTTTCAACTTTCATGCTAACATAACTTCTCATGCAAGTCAAACAAGCAACAACTTATATTCACATACATAACATACAAAGTCAACAATTCAAGCAAAAATTCTACTTTTATGTTCGCCTTTAGTACTTACGTACTGTTTATGCTAAAATCTGCTCTAGCTAGCAAACCTTAGCTGGTTCCGGCTATAGCTAAATATTTACCAACTTTGTTCGTTTTGATGCAGAAAAGAAATAATGCGAAAATGGGAGTGGGGGAGACACCAGATATGGTTACGCGGAAAACCCCCCTAAATCAGGGCAAAAAACTGCGGGTGGCTTTGAGTCCACCAGTCCATTAGTTAATAGGATTGTTTACAATTACAATGTATAATGCTAGCTAGATAGCTAGGTAGTTTAAGTTTATAGCTACTAAGTGTCTAGCTTAAAGAATGTAAATGAAATGTATAAATTGTTCGTACAAATAATGAATAATAATAAATGTATTGATTTTCTTCTGATTGCCTTGTGTATGTATCTTCTTTCTTCTCCCCTATTTATAGAATAACCGTGGATTTGTAGCCGTTATCTCTTCTCCAAGGTCGTTGCTCTTTAGGGATGTACCTGGCTTGATTTGTGGGCTAGATTCAAGCCGGTTTGAAATGTGGATCCTATTCTTTAGGCACGATATCCTTNTGGATCCTATTCTTTAGGCACGATCTCCTTAATATCTTTGACCCAACTTCCGCATCTTCCCACTTCTAGAAGCTCCTTGGAATATTCCCCTCCTAACTCCTTGATTCTCGGACCCACTACCTTGACCGTGTCCAAGCTGTAGCTGCTAGCTGGGTACCTGCGTAGCTGTCAATCAAGCTGGATTATAGGTAGAAATTTTGGCCATAACAATTTGCCCCTAACTTGTAAGCTGGGAGCGCCCAGCTACCGGGTTGCAAGTTACCGTTGGGGTTCGTCACAGTTTTCGAGAAGCAAACGGTTATAATTCAAAAGCAATAATTAATTTCTGAAAATAAATAAAAGAAAGATATGAAAAGATTTGACAGTTAAGAGAAGTAACCGTTATGTCCTTCTCCTCTTCATAATACGCTTTTTCCATCCTTCTTCTTCACTTTGCTAATTTCCTTTAGGAAGAAAATTCAAAAGAAAAACTCGAACTTAGTTCTTTGTGATTTTGCGATTTTCCAGGCATCTTTAGCCTATTCAGGTATTGAGATCTTTTCTTCCCCTTTTTACTTTACTTCCTACTTTCTTTGCTTAGTTTTGGTCTAAATATCATGGGTAGAGCTAAGGATAACATAGTTAGTGTAATAACAGAGGAACGCTTGCAACAAATTGCTATGATGGGGCTCTTCCCTGAATCAGCTAGGCTAGTGGTTCCTACCTCTAGCCAACGACCAGAAACTTGTCCTCCTGACCACGTATGTTTCTTTGAATACCCTTTCACAATTGGGTTCTCCTTTCCTTTGGCCGGGTTAGTTAGGTCGGTTTTAGATCGCCTAGGTCTAAGTCCGGGACAATTGCAACCTTCCTTTTGGAGAATTTGTAAGGTAATCGAGGAAAAAAGTGATAAGTGGGGGCTAGAATTTAATTTAGACGATCTGTTAGGTGTGTATTCTGTTAGGAAGGTAGGTCCTGGGTATGCTACCTTGAAGGTCAGGGTAGCTGGGAACAATCTAGTAGATGATGAGGGAGCGCCAGATAAGGGTTGGAAGAGTAGGTATTTCTTTGCGGAGAAGTCCTCCCTTGGCGAAGAGGGAAATTGGCTAGTTGGTGGCTGGAATGCTACAGGTATTAGTTCCGTTTGTTTGCCTAGCTTCTAGTACTTTTATTAATTTGGTTCTTACTTGCTTTCTTTTGCAGTTCACTCCCCTCCTCCTCTAATTACGGAAAGTCTAGCTATCAGGGAATTCCTAAGTCACCCTATCGAAGAAAGGACTTTTGAAGCTACTAAAGAACCTGCAACCACCGCTTTAGCTATGTCGTATGGTAAGAGTTCCTTCTTGTTTGCTAGCGGTTATGTTTCTAGTGGTTGTTCAGTTTTTGTTTGGTATTGATTTTAACTCTGACTTGGTCATGTTCCCTATAGGTTTAAAAGAAATGTCTTTCGAGGAAGCCAAGAGGAGGGTCTCGAAGAGGAAGGCTGCTAGTAGTAGCACTACTAGTTCAGCGAACACGGGCCCAAGGCATGTGGAAACTGCGGCTATTATGCCTCCTCCCTCTAAGTTCCCTAGGTCATTCGATTCCGTTCCGGTGGATGACCTGGAGCAATCCTTTCCCCTNCTGGAGCTATCCTTTCCCCCTACCTTCCTGGCTAAGGAAGGTGCGGAAGAAGGGATAGGGCCTCAGGTCGAGAAGCTGCTGTTTCCAGCTGCTAGGCAGCGCCTCAGCAATCTATCTCCCGAGGATATGCTGGGCCACGCAGCTGGCCACACTCTCCAAGTTAGATGTTTCCTAGTAAATTTTATGTGTTTGCTTTCTATTACTTGATCTACCTAACTTGGTCTCATACAGGCTCTTCAAGACGTCTTGGCTGCTAAGGACTTGGTGAAGGGTTTTGCTGCCAAGCACGACCAGGTGCTACTTAAGGTAAACAAGCTGACGGCGGAGAACGAACTCCTCAAAACGCAACAAGCAGAGCTGAAGTCCAAGCTGGAGGAGGACTTCAGGTGCATCCTGGAGGAGAGGGAGAAAGAGTTGGAGGGCAAAAACAAGGAGCTGCTAAACAAGAGCAAAAAGCTGGAGCAAGAGCTGGAGGACCTGAAGGAGGAAAGTAAGAATGTTGCTGCCTTTTCCCTTACGAGGGGAAGAGCTATGATAGCTTATGAAGTCTATCATAAGGGAGCTACAGCTAAAGATTGTCAAGCCGTGGTGGACGAATACCTGGAACACTTTGGTAGCTTGGCTGACCTCCTTCCTCCTTCCTCTGAACCAGTTGATGTTGCCCCTGCAGGCGACGCTGCCAGCTTGGCAGGTGAGGGGGAGGCAGCTACTGTGGGAGAGACTCCTGCTCCTGTGGCTGTCCTTCCTCCTGATGATGGTCAAGTAGGAGGGGTTCTGGAGGCAGCTGATGAAGCAGCTTAGGATCATTTCTGNGGAGGCAGCTGATGAAGAAGCTTAGGATCATTTCTGCTTTTGCATTTTAGATGAACTTTTTTAATTATTATGTTTTAGTAGACAATGGCCTTAGGGCCTTCTTTTAAATTTGTACTAATTTCGTACTTCTATATTTGGGATGCTTATTATGACTTCGTTATTTTGCATATGGCATTGTGCTTTGAAATCGTTGCGTACATATTTGTGTTTGCTAGCTAGCTTTAAATTAAATTGTAGGCATACCTTGTGTTGGGTAAGTGGTGAGATTACTTTGTAGGCCATCTGCGGGCGACTTGATTGTGTGTTCAGGTTGCTGGGGCAGCTTCCAGCTAATATCCACTTTCCCTTTGATTGCGTTATAGCTTTGAGTGGCGTCTGGGCCTTGGTTGCTACTCTGCAGGGAGTATCTGGACTCCCTGGTGGCCTATCTGGGGCCTGCCTGAGTTGAAATAGTTATTAGTTTATGTCGTTGGTGTTTCCACCAACAACTTGAAGTTGATCTTTCAATACTTTCATAGCGAACAACTTCAGGGCTAGGATAATTGTGTTAGCTTGCTTACCAGCTGGGTCACGCTTTTTGATCTGATCTAGAAGTGGTACACCTTCAGGTTGGATGCGTTCCAGCTTCTAGGCACTTCTTTCTCTTGCGCTGTAGCTAACCTGTAAGCACCATTACTTATGACTTTGGTGATTTAATATGGTCCTTCCCATTGTGCAGCTAGCTTTCCAGCACTCAGCTCTTTGGTGTTGGCAAAAACTTTCCTTAATACCCAATCTCCTAGCTGAAATGTCCTTGCTTTTACGTTTTTGTTGAAGCTTCTAGCTACTATATTCTGTTGAGCGGCCATTCTGATGAGTGCGTTGTCCCTGAGTTCTTTTAAGGCGTCCAGATTGTTAGCTAGTTCTACTATGTTTGCTTCTTGTGTCATTAGTTTGTACCTGGCCGTTGGAGTAGCTATCTTAGCAGGTAGCACGGCTTCGTATCCATACACTAAGGAGAAGGGCGTTTGTCCTTTGGCTGCCCTAGGTGTGGTCCTATTGGCCCACAGGATCCTAGGTAGTTCTTCCACCCATCTCCTCTTCTTAGCTTCTAGTCTCCTCTTGATCCCATTGATTATCGATTTGTTGCTGGATTCGGCCTGTCCGTTTGCTTGCGGGTATCTGGGGGTTGACATAGTTAAGGTGATGTTCCACTCGCTGCAAAATTCTCATGTCTTGTCACTTATAAACTGGGACCCGTTGTCGCATACGATCTCAGATGGAACCCCAAACCTGCATATTATGTTGTTCTAGATAAAGGAGACTACTTCCTTGTCTCTTACCTGCTGGTAGGCATCTGCTTCGATCCATTTGGAAAAGTAATCTGTGAGCGCTAGCATGAATACCTTCTGACCCGGAGCTGGTGGTATTTTCCCTACGATATCCATTCCCCATTTCATGAAAGGCCATGGCGTTAGTGTTGGGTGCAGAACTTCGGAGGGTTTGTGAGACATGCCAGCATGCCTTTGGCAGCTGTCGCATCTAGCTACGTATATGTCTGCGTCTTGTCTGAGGGTTGGCCAATAGTATCTGTAGCTGAGGATTCTGTTTGCTAGCGACCTTCCAGCTATGTGTGACCCACATTGGCCGTGTTGTTGGGAACTCCTTAAGCTTCATTGCCATACTTCCTCTTCAAAAAATCATTTGGAGTATTCCCCTACACTGACCACTCTGTGAACAGGTATCCTGGACGAGTGGGGTACCCGGATCCTTGAAACCTATCTTTCTGGTTCTAGCTTATTTTGGTTAAGACGTTGCTGCAGGTCGTAGTAGAGTGGTTTGGTCAGATTGATTGGTGTTGGTGGGGCATTCTTGGTTAGTCGTAGGTGACGTCCTAGCTTGATTTTGATATTTTTTGCTTATGGCGGGGCCAGCTAGGGAATTATGGGTATAGACGTCAGGTGCTTTTCTCTCAGAGCTTGGCACAGATTAGCTAGGCGTCGGCTTGGGTGTTGATCTCTTGGTATCTGAGTAATTTTGACGGGGGTGAAAGAAGCTGATGTTGTTGGCTAGCTTTCAGGATAGCTGGTCATGTTTGGAGTCTTTAACTGTGAACTCCCTGTGATCTGGCTGACTATACAGCAAGCTGTCCACTTTACACCTCTCATAACCTGTTGCCCTAGTCTTTAGCCATTGTCTTCCTGCGATCAACGCCTCGATAGCTGTCTATTGTTGGTGCTTTCAAAGTCGCAAGCGATGTGGATCGCACTACCTTGTCCCCTGTGGCGACTTCTAGTTCGATCCCTAGCCCTGGCGCCCTAAAGTTGGAGGTGCCATCTACAACAAATCTTCCATACCTGGGGTTTGTACTGGTTGCTTCTGTTCTCTCTAACTCATGCACGCTTGTTCTAGGTCGGGGACTCAGTTAGCTACACAGTCTGCTCGCGTGGGCCTGATGATCGAGTTACTTGCCGATGATCTTATGTCGTAAGTGTCCATGTGATGCCCTGTTTGCTGCCATTCTGCCGGATATCACCGGCTTTGTACACACGCATTAGAGGCTGTCGTCCTGACTAATCTGGGTCCGCTCGAACTCGTGTCTCGCTTCCTAGGATGCCGTTACTAGGCATAAAACGTAGTTTTCTCGTAGAGGCAATTCTAGTCTCGGCATCAGGAGTGACTTTCCTTACATAGTGATGGGGAGCTGTGTGTTGTCAGCTTCCCGATCGTGGACGCGCTTGCGCTTTACAGGACTGTGGTATAGCGTATAAGCCTATCTCCAGCTTGAGCTTGATAGTAGGCGGTGGCACAACCTTCGTTTCAATCCACAACGATTAGTAGGGGTAGGTGCTCACACTTCGATTTTACTTCTCCTAAAAGCATTTCGTGTGTTTCATCGTCCAATTTTAACCTTCGCATTCTTCGTACAACGTTATTCAAACAGACATTGGGCAGATCGACCGTGAATCAAACGGTTTAATGCGCTACAACTGCCTTAGTTAGTTCTGTTACTCTTTAAATTCAGTGTGACTGTTTATTATTTTATTTAGGGGCTTTTACCTGGATCGGCATGCCTCAATGCCTTTTGGTTAATTAACCTAGAAACTTACCTGCAGCTATCCGAATGGCATTTTGAAGGGTTGAGCCTCATGCGTATTTCCTAAGCCTCGAACGTTTGCCTTAGTACCTATGTGGTCTTCCAGCTTTGGACTCACCAGCATGTCATCTATGTACACGCTCCATGTATCCCCCTGTGGTTTGAACATTTTGTGACCAGCCTTTTGATAGGTAGAGCCTCCGCGTTCTTCATCCGAAGGGCATGACCCTTGTAGTAGAATATTATTCATTTGTCCGTCTGAAGCCCAGTTCTCTTGGTCCTCGGGGTGCTATATATCTGGTTTCAACCGGCAGGTAGGCGTCCAGGAAGGTGACACATCTTCGTGTCGGCGTTGCGTCTACCATAGTATCTTAAGTATGTGTGGTAGGGAAGGGGTCCTTCGGGACGCCTTATTTAAATCTGTGGACAGTCAATGCAACATCTCCATTACCGTGTCTTTTGTGACCACCAATCCAAATTAGCTTAGCCAGTCGGGATACTTACTTCTCGTTATTCTCCCGCGTCGAGAGTTTTGTACTCATGGTTGAGTACTTTGGTTTCTTTCAGGGCGAATTTCTCACCTTTTGCTTTATTGGCTTCATAGCTGGTCCACGTTCAGCAGTGTGTGTAATGACTTCGGGTCTTATACCTACCTGTCTGTAGTGGGACCATGCGAGAACAGATACTGGTTCTCTCTATTAGGACAGTCAAGATTCTCTTTTTCTGGCCTTCGTTAGCTGGCTCCTAGGGACCATTGCTGGGCTGGCTTGGAGGGATGTCGAAGGCCTACTCATCTAATCTATAGCTCATAGGTCCGGCTGGCGCGTGACCCTTCCGTAGTTGCTAGATGTTTGCCAGCTTCGGTTTCACGTCCTGTTGTAGCCAATCTCTCGCTATCTTTTGTCCCCCTACGATTGTTAAGACTCCCCATGGGTTGAAGGGAATTGTAGGGTGGTGGTATGTAGATGGTCGCTTCATTTTGGGACCACAGGGGTCCCTAGGTGACGTGTGTAGGCGGAGGGACAATCTACCACGTTGGACCTGTGTCATGTATACTTTCCGCACTTCAGGCCGGTTGTTAGGTTGATTTCTCCTTCTGGTGGCTTGTTTCTCCATGAACCTCCAAACTACCGTAGGGTCTGGTGATGTCAGCAGTCTTTCACAATCCCATCTCTTTCAATGCGCTTTGTAAGATATGTGTGAGCTAGTGCGTTTTATCTACCATCACTCTCTTGATGAGGCAGTTGTGATTTGTAGGAGATTACTAAGGCCGTCATGCTGATCTTCTTCTTCCAGCACACCTCCGTCAAGGAACATGGTCAGTTCTTCAAGTTTCCTTTCTACTACGACTTTAAGTGTCGGCTGCGATTTGGAGTCCTGTTCCATCTCTAGCCAAAACGCTTTGCAGCAGAGTAGGTTAGTCCGCAAATTTCACGATCCACTGATCATATTAGTTAATTACCTTGACGCAGGTAGGTGTGGGGGCAGGTCCGGCTTCTGGGTTTCTTCTCGCAATCCGTCCCCTTCCCATAGCAGGGGGTTCAGGTACCCTTTTTAAACAGGTAGGACAACTTTTTTCCTGACTGGACGAATCTCGTGTTGCTGCCATGTAGTTATGATAGTTGCCACAACTCGTCTTGTATTTCAAGGAGTCTGGCTATTGTCGGTTCTCTTCGGCCAGGTAGGCTTCTCCTAGCTTGTCGTGGGCGTTAGACACCGCGGTACCGACGTTGAAGCAGTATGACTCGACAAGGGATAGCGCTAGTCGTTCATAACCTGTTACTCTGCTGAGGGAAGAAGAAGGGTAGATGTTATTAATGGATTCACGTTTTAGGATATGAGTGTGGTGTCCCAGTTGCTGCGCGCTGGCTAGTTATCTTGCGGGTAGCGTCTGGTGGCCTCAGGAAGCTTCGCCCTCTACTTCTATCTCTGTCACTCGTCGAAGGTGGACCGGGTACCATGGTCAGCTTTCGTATAACCTCGACTGACGGAAGCCCTCGCCTGAACGGCTTCAATGGCTGGTGGAAGAATCAGGTCGGGTTCTGGCTAAACATTCTCTGTTGAACGTTAGGGAGGACCTAAATCCTTCATGGGCCTCTGCATATTCCGGTAGAGGCGCGCGATTGCTTTCATGGCGCGGGCAACTGCGAATTGCTGGTGAAAACCTGTTAGCCAAGTGAAAAATTTCTATGGTTCCCGCTTCAGGATTCATTAGCCACAGTTAAATGCGGGGCCTGTGAGGGGTGCTCGAAGTTGGACAATGTGGCTTCACACTTCGTCAGGGAGACAGGTAAGCGGCATCATTTTATGCTTTGTACTGGGAGACGGATCAACCGGGGTCTGTCGTCCATCGTATAATTGGTGAACGTTTGGGATGTTCAGCTCGTTGGCCTTTCACTCTGGCTACCTCCTCAACGAATGGTGGACAAGTCATAGCTGCGTTGGCCTCGGGGGTAGCTACGGGGAGTGGGAGTTCCGGCAGCTTGGACAAGAGCTGGTGACACGCTTCGGGTTTTTGCTGCCGGAGGAGTGCCATTATCCCTAGCGGGCTTATTCTCGGGCTGATCGTTTGCTCCTCTCCAGGTTACCTCTTCTTATCGATGTGCTATAACGCTATCGCTTTGATCCAGGTTCGCCATGCTGGAAATGTCAATTGTGTCACTCTTCCGGGATTTATGCTTTTACGGATTAATTCCTTCTTGAGGTTGGCCATCAGATTGATGACTCTATAGCCGCTTTTGGCTATCCTCCTTTAGTGTTTTCCAGCTCGGCTGAGTTTCTCCAACGCCGCATGCATTCTTCAATAGCGTTCTGGGATATTCGGATGCCTAGAGACGAGATACTTTCGCTATCTAAAGGTGGCTGAGTGTGTTTGAATAAGTGGAATTATCAGCTGTTACAGCCCCACGGTGGGCGCCAATTGTTATGGTAAAATCTGTAGACTAGCAAACTTAGCTGGTCCGGCTATAGCTAAATATTACAACTTTGTCGTTTTGATGCAGAAAAGAAAATGGGAAAATGGGAGTGGGGGAGACACCAGATATGTGACGCGGAAAACCCCCCTAAATCAGGGCAAAAAACCGCAGGTGGTTGAGTCCACCAGTCCACTAGTTAATATGATGTGTTACAATTACATGTATAATGCTAGCTAGATAGCTAGGGAGTTAAGGTATAGATGCTAAGTGTCAGCTAAAGAATGTAAATGAAATGTATAAATTGTGCGTACAAATGAGATAATAATAAATAAATGTATTGATTTTTTCTGACTTGACTGTGTTGTATCTTCTTTCTTCTCCCGATTTATAGAATAAACGTGGTTGTAGACGTTATCTCTTCTACAAGGGTGGTGCTCTTTAGGGATGTACCTGGCTTGATTTGTGGGCTAGATTCAGCCGGTTTGAAATAGTGGATCTCTTCTTAGGCTACGATTCTCATATCTTTGACCCAACTTCGATCATTCCACTTCTAGAAGCTCCGGAATATTCCCCTCCTAAACTTCCTAATTCTCGGACCCACTACCTTGACGTTGTCCAAGCGTGTAGCTGCTAGCTGGGTATCTGCGTAGCTGTCAATCAAGCGGATTATAGGTAGAAATTGGCCATAACACGTACCTTGTATAATTAGTGGGATCTGCCACGACTCTAAAAGTCAAACTAATCGAATTCTCCTACAAGGGAAAAACCGAAACTAAATTAAACCTTGTTGACTATCTTCTACAACAACTCTAAACCTAACTCTTTATATTGAAATTGTCCAAAACCGCTATATGGGCTCTATTAATTCCATACTTTAACTTATTTTTCCTTCACCAAAGCACTTGATTTTCTGTAACGTTCCATAACTGGTAGGATTGTAAAATTGCTTTAAACACTTTAAACCTTCCTAAATATCATTATTTGATCAAAACATTATATCATGTCTAAGATCATCATATATATTTTGATGGATATAAAAATAATTATAAACTAATTAAATGCACATGCGCTTATTGGGGGGGAAACAGAGACACATGTGAACAAAAATGCAGAGCCGGACGGAGGAAGGCTAAAAATCCGCAGCAAACGGCAGGAGGAAGGCAAGCAGGGAAAATGGGGGGAAAAGCTAAGACGACAGGAGACAGCGGAAGCGGGAG
>PYUH01000113.1:462957-482378 GCA_016808085.1 Suaeda aralocaspica | reverse complement strand
CCCTTCAAAGTATTCTTGATCAAGGCTACATGAATTTGTAGTACAGAAGGCCCCTTCAAAGTATTCTTGATCAAGGCTACATGAATTTGTAGTACAGAAGGGCGTTTTGGTGATAGAGTCGTTTGGATTGCCTATCGAAGGTCTCCTCCACCATTTGCACAAGCACCGAAGGAAAGGGAGTTGTCCTATAAATCTACAGTATCAGCAATTATAAAATCGGATATGTGAAGTGTATTTTGATTATTGAAGAAAATAGTTTCATTTAAGCACGCATGCATAATAGTGAAAAACACCCATCATTCATGTAAAAGATAACTGTTGTTTCATGGATAATTTCAATGTAACACCCTGGAATTTCCTAACTTCTTACTTCTTATTTTTCCGGAAAACATATTAAAATTATTAAGGATTATGTTCATCAAAACTTCTAAATATGGAAAAACCAAAGTATTACCGCCACCGTGATAACGGCTAAGACATTTATCAAAGTACTACAGCGGAAGTCTTAAAACCAAAACAATTTAAAACTAAACCTTCAAAACAATCTCAAATTAAAAATCAACTTTAAACTTATTACACTTCGGAACCATATTAATGGACCTTAAAAATCAAACCAAAACTAAGAGTCTTTAGAAATAAATCAACATCCAAAATAAATGTTAGTCTTCATAAGCAACAAAATAAAGTAAAGCTACAAAAACACAGCAAGCGCTCTCACTTCAACCCATCATGAAATGACTTATGCCCAGTTGTACCTGCAGCTTTTCTTTTACTAGACAACTACTCACCACAAGTGGGTCATTGTAGGGCCAAGTCCAAGACAAAGCGATGCACACAAAACAAACAGTCAGTAAAGCTAAGTACATAACTACTAAAGACTTTTCAACAACCGAAAGAAATAAAACATGCACTCAACTTACCTTTGACGACCTTTTTACCTGTACATGGACTCAATTAATTTAATTATTATATTTAAACTTATGGATCCTGCATCGAACGGGTTTCCTCCTTAAAAACCATCGCCTTATTGGGCACCAACTTAGGAGCAACTCCAAGAAGGTATTACTATGTTACATAAAGTGACGGACATCCAGCGCATTAAAAATAGAAAACCAATTAGAAGTCATAGATCACTGTTCCATACGACTCCCCTCATTGTTCATACTCAAGGTATATACGCTCCAAGAGTTTTGATGCAAGTCCTTTTACACTTTACGTGATTTAACAGGTTTATCAATATTATGACTCTCATGCAACATCACATAAAGACGTGCATCAAATCAAGTAAGCCAATTTAATTATCTTCAATTTAAGATGATTCCCAATTAATCTTATGTGAGTCCTTTAATTAAACTGAACTTCCTTTGCCACACATTAACTGTGAGTGGCTAATTACTTACTTTTCTCTTAACCACACATTAAACTGTGAGTGGCAACATGTCTAAAATAATTGCTCATAACTTCTTTTAATCATGTGAATAAAAATTCACAACTACCTTTTTGTTGTTTAAGTAACTAACCAACTTAAAAATAACTTCCTTCCTTGATCAATAAACTATTGGCCAAATTAAACTGATCGTAACATTCTAATTTAAGCTTGTAAAAGTTTAACTTTCTATTTAACATGGAATGCCATCATACTTTAAGAACATGCTACTAATAAACTTGTCATGTACATAAATTCATGATTCAAAACAAGCATACAAGATTTCATGTAGGCTCCGTATGGTAGAGCGTAAAACATTTTCCATGAAAAGTATTTTCCTCCCTTTCCCAATTTTACATTGTTTGGTACACAAAGGAATGAAAAATCATTTTCCATGGGAATAAATTTTTCCTTACAATATTTTCCTTCCAAAATGAAAGGAAAACAATTTTTCTCCTATCCCCTTATATACTCTTTCCTCATTACCTCCTTTCACCCCCTTCATTTTCCCTATTTTCATCACTTTTTTTTACATGCAACCAAACAATGTAAAATTGTTTCCATGAAAATTGTTTTCCATGGGAAACTATATTCAATGAAAATCATTTTACATTGAAAATATTTTACGCCCTACCAAACGAACCCGTAATCAAGAATTGTTCAAGCATGCATTCTAACTCCTATGTTTGTCTTTAGTACTTACGTACCTTGTAAAGTAACGGTGCTCCGCCACAACTTCTAGAAGTGGACTAGTTCAAAGTCTCCTACATAGGGAAAAACCGAAACTAAATTAAAACCTTGTTGACTAAGTTCTACAACAACTATAACCTAACTTCTATATTGAAAATTTGTCCAAAACATTCCGTATATGGTCTCTATTAAATTCCATACTTCACTTTACTTTTCTATTGTATGACTACTTGGTTTTCGAGACTTATTTATGCTTTATAAAACCTTAGTATAATTTTTATGCCACTTTAGAAGAGTGGAAAGTAATATAAAATTACTAAAACTCCTTAAAAGGTTTCAAAAGCAACATAAATCAACCATACAATGTATTACTTAATTTATATGATCAATTTATGCTAATTACATACTTTAAAAGCCTAATTATTCACTTTATAAATTCTGGACAGCATGTTAAACATGTCTAAGGTAAGTTGAAGTAAGACAGAGAGTGTATGGAATGGCGCTTTGGGATACATAGTGGGAAAAGCAATGTGGTGGTGAGGTTGGACGGAAAATTTCTAAATATGAGGGGATATTTTAAATATCTTGGGTTAATCCAAAATAATGGTGATGTTGACGAAAATGCGGCACACAAGATAAAGTCCGAGTGGCTTACGTGTAGAGCAGCCACAGGAGTTTTATGTAACAAAAACATCCCTTTAAAGTTGAAGGGAAATTCTACTAGAATCCATAAGACCATTGTTGCTCTATGAACACTCTACACTACAAAATTTTGGGCTTATAAGAAGGAGCACAATCAAAAGGTAGGGTTTACAGAGATGCGGAGGTTGAGGTGGATGTGCGGAAACGTTGCAAGGGGTAAAACCAAAACTGAAGTCATATATAGGAAAATTGGTGTCGCATACATAGCGAGCAAACTTAGGGTAAACCACTTGCGTCGGTTCGTTCATGTGTGACGATGAGACGAGTGGAAGAGCAGGATTAGGAAGATCTCAAACAAATGAGACCGAAAATGACTTGGTTGGAAAGATTTAGAGAGGAAATGAAGCTTTTGGATTTACAGGGGAATGAAGTTCTGGATTGGAGGGGATGGAGGAGGAAAATTTATGTGGATGACCACATGGAACGATTACTTTTGGTTCATGTAGCCAACCCCAATTATGGAATTAAGGCTCCGATTGATTAAATAAATCCACTTTTGGCCAATTTTCTTTTAAATAAACCCTCCGTTTGTAAGTCTCGTAACAAACCCACCTTTAATTCTATTTTACCAAAAGCACCCATAAAGATTCAAATAACTGTCAATTTTGACAAAATATAAGTAGTATGTAACGTAAAGAAAAAAAGATAAACCTTCAAGTAACTCTTGAACAAATAACACTGTATGTCATGTCGTTATTTAATTTTAATTGAAGCTTTATGAGCGCATTTTGTGCAAATTAGGGTTAAAGGTAGGTTTATTCAATAATTTTAGAGGTAGGTTTATCTGAAAAAAATTGGCCAAAGGTGGGTTATTAAAGTCAACTTAATGTTATTTTTTCGTATTGCATATATCATAAAAGGCAATCGAAGCACGGTATATAAATAGTGTCAATTTCTAATTATTGCTACTAATTGTTTATGGAAGTATTATTATATTTCTTAAACAAATTTTCTTTTTCTAAATTTCAGGCTCAGTCTAGAAGGAAGGAGTTGAGAAGTCAAGCTAAGATTGTTCCAATTAGCCTAGACCAGGTGAGTAATTTTGTAATGCTAGTTACTGTAACGATTTTACTAAATTGCAAGCTCAAACTTTTTATTACTTTTGTTTTCTTGGTAAAATGGAACCCTGTATTAAAATTAAATTTGACACTATATATATTCTATATTTATTGCAAATTTATTTGTCAATAAAAAATACTGTTATTTTTCTGCCATTGTAAAAAGATTTCAAGTGGCTTGAATAGAAAGATAAGTTTTTGGATGAGTTTGTTTAATGATTAATTGACCATAGAGCAGGTAATTTGTTTTGATCAAGTATTTTGGAAATTTTATTTGAAAGGAAAAGGGTGTAGTTGGGTGATTACGAAGGTGATGCTAGGGTCGTTTGTTATGTTATGTGAGAGATGTGATAACCCATAATCTGTACAATTTTCTTTGCAAATTCCAAGGAGAAAAAAAGGGTGATATCCACCAATCTTGCGCCCTCTTCCGTCCTTGAATGTTGCTGTATGGGATAGACTGCTAACAAATATGCAGGTTTTAAATTCCTTTCATCTCTTGAAAAGCTACTTGTATTGAATCACAATATCTTTGTGTTAGTGTTCTTTACAAAATAATTGTGTTTTGTATCTATTTTTTTTTAACGTGCTAGTTTTATTTTTCTCTTTTTTTATAATTTACATTTCTGATGGGCAAGTTAATTGGTGAGATTGCCAATATGATACAATATTTTAAAAGATGTTGATATCCTATGTTGTTACTTTGTGCATCTCTCTTGCACCTCTTTGAATGCTTCTCGTTTTGCTAAAGTAAAACATAATTGGTAAGTCATGAATAGGGATATTTCATGCTTGATAAAGGGCAGTATTTGTAAAGTAGCATACAAGAGGTTGTTATTAACCGTTTAGTATGTGTATCTCTTACTTTCACACAAATGTTATGCTCCTTTTTTGCATTCTTTCTTCTCCCACCTCATAGTCCTGCCTTATTGTTAAAAATATCTTATCCACCACTTTTTGCAGGTATACATGCTAAAGGTTGAAGGAATCGCATTTCGCTTCTTGCCTGATCCAGTTCAAATAAAAAATGCGTTAGAGGTAAGCCTTTCATTTAAATGATTTAAGTATATTAAAGTTAATGTTGTTATTACTTATTCTTTTTGTTCCAACTGGCGATAGCCTATGCAATGTTTATGACACTAGAATGACACCCCCACCCCCTCTTTATCTCTTTCCCTCCATGTCTGTAGCAGTAGCTGGATGTTTTTGCTAACCTTAGTTCCCTTCATCCTAATGTAGAGTTTTGCTATGCTTTAAAGGTGAAATTTCAAATTTTGATTATCTTCCAATCTTTTGTTGAGTTAAATAAACTCTTAAGATCTAAAATGAGCTTTTATGGCTCAGACTTCATAATATCTGTTTAGAATATGAAAGCTCAGTTTAGCGTTACCCTCGAAGTCAAAAGGGTTCTTGTAGTTATTAGTTTTACTCAATGAACATCAATTGAAAACCCCCAAAAGTTCAGCAAAGGCAGATTCCTTTAATGCTCTACCGTTCATTGTAAAAGTACAATCTGTAAAGCCTTAGTCAAATTGTACTTTGGGCGAAAGCTAATCATACATTTCATCACTTTCTCCTTGTTAAGCTTGGGACCCGCAATGTGTAACATTTACTCACAGGGATGAAAGAGTAATCAGAATGACACTTGGACTACTTGCCTACTTCCTTCTATTTCAATGGTACAGAAAAAGATAAATTACTTTCAAAACCGTTGGTAGGTTAATAGGTTGTTTATTCATCATGTGAGCCTATTGTGGAAGATTCCTTTTTATTAGGAGAGAAACTCAGCAAAATCACATGTTATGTCCTCCACTCAGCAAAACGAAAACCCTTTATTGATCTCCGTAACACTATGCTTCTGATCACCTCCGTAACCCGTTTGGTAATACTTTGCTTCTGATCACCTCCACTCAGTAAAACGAAAACCCTTTATCGGTCTCCGTAATACTTTGCTTTTGATCACCTCCACTCAGCTTCTCGAGCACGCGTACTGACCATGGCTTGTTGAGGGCCGATTTGTCCCGTTTCCGGGTGCCCTCTCTTTTGCTACCAGGGTAGACTCCTCCTCTCCTCAATGATGTGCCTGGCATCGCGAACCAGAGGGGGTCGGTTAGACCGGCTGTGCTGAGGGGTGTCCTCTCTTTTCTAAGTCTGAGTGGGTAGCCTTTGATTATATTGGCATGGGAAGAGCTCCTCCGAGGCATCCCCCATAGAGAAGGACCAGGACGCTCCCGGTTGTAAGCCCTTTCGGCGTCGACTAGGATGGCTGCAGAGGGCTGCTGCTCGATTCGTCGGGTAAGGAGACTCACCTGCTCTAACAATGGGCTCGTCGACAATGATTTCAAGCTCTCCAAATGTGTCGGGCGTTTTCTTACAAGGCCATCCCCTAAAATTAAAACGTCAGATCATGAAAGAAAATGCAATTTCGGAGTGACATGCAATCCTGAAACTCAGAGTCGACACTTGCTTGCCCACAAAAACCTGAACCTTAATCCATGACTGGTAGACTCCTCCTTTCCTCGATGAAGTGCCTGGCGTCGCAAACCTGAGGGGGTCGGTTAGACCGGCTATGCTGAGGGGTGTCCTCTCTTCTCTGAGGCTGAGTGGTTAGCCTTTGACTGGCATAGGAAGAGCTCCACCGAGGCATCCCCCATAGAGAAGGACCAGGACGCTCCCGGTTGTAAGCCCTTTCGGCTTCGACTGGGATGGCTTCAGAGGGCTGCTGCTCGATTCGTCGGGTAAGGAGACTCACCTGCTCTAACAATTGGCTCGTCGACAATGATTTCAAGCTCTCCAAATGTGTCGGGAGACGTTTGGTAGAGCATCCCTAGCCGATCTAACACATAGGTGATCCCCTTGAAACGGAGGATGTCACCGAATGTGTCAACAGAACCATTAGACATTCTAATACTTTGCTTCTGATCACCTCCACTCAGCAAAACGAAAACCCCTTATTGGTCTCCGTAACACTTTGCTTCTGATCACCTCCACTCAATTTCTCGAGCACGCGTACTGACCATGGCTTGTTGAGGGCCGATTTGTCCCGTTTCCGGGTGCCCTCTCTTCTGCTACCGGGGTAGACTCCTCCTCTCCTCGATGACGTGCCTGGCATCGCGAACCGGAGGGGCTCGGTTAGACCGGCTGTGCTGAGGGGTGTCCTCTCTTCTGTGAGTCTGAGTGGGTAGCTTTTGATTGGCATGGGAAGAGCTCCTCCGAGGCATCCCCCATAGAGCAGGACCAGGACGCTTCCGATTGTAAGCCCTTTCGGCTTCGACTGGGATGGCTGCAGAGGGCTGCTGCTCGATTCGTCGGGTAAGGAGACTCATTGGCTCTAACAATGGGCTCGTCGACAATGATTTCAAGCTCTCCAAATGTGTCGGGAGACGTTTGGTAGACCATCACTAGCCGATCTAACACATAGGTGATCCCCTTGAAACGGAGGATGTCATCGAATGTGTCAACAGAACCATTAGACATTCTAATACTTTGCTTCTGATCACCTCCACTCAGCAAAACGAAAACCCTTTATCGGTCTCCGTTATACTTTGCCATTCTTCGGGTAAGGAGACTCACTAGCTCTAACAATGGGCTCGTCGACAACAATTTCGAGCTCTCCAAATGTGTCGGGAGACGTTTGCTAGAGCATCCCTAGCCGATCTAACACATAGGTGATCCCCTTGAAACGGAGGATGTCATCGAATGTGTCAACAGAACCATAAGACATTCTAATACTTTGCTTCTGATCACCTCCACTCAGCAAAACGAAAACCCTTTATTGGTCTCCGTAACACTTTGCTTCTGATCACCTCCACTCAATTTCTCGAGCACGCGTACTGACCATGGCTTGTTGAGGGCCGATTTGTCCCGTTTCCGGGTGCCCTCTCTTCTGCTACCGGGGTAGACTCCTCCTCTCCTCGATGACGTGCCTGGCATCGCGAACCGGAGGGGCTCGGTTAGACCGGCTGTGCTGAGGGGTGTCCTCTCTTCTCTGAGGCTGAGTGGTTAGCCTTTGACTGGCATAGGAAGAGCTCCACCGAGGCATCCCCCATAGAGAAGGACCAGGATGCTCCCGGTTGTAAGCCCTTTCGGCTTCGACTGGGATGGCTTCAGAGGGCTGCTGCTCGATTCGTCGGGTAAGGAGACTCACCTGCTCTAACAATTGGCTCGTCGACAATGATTTCAAGCTCTCCAAATGTGTCGGGAGACGTTTGGTAGAGCATCCCTAGCCGATCTAACACATAGGTGATCCCCTTGAAACGGAGGATGTCACCGAATGTGTCAACAGAACCATTAGACATTCTAATACTTTGCTTCTGATCACCTCCACTCAGCAAAACGAAAACCCCTTATTGGTCTCCGTAACACTTTGCTTCTGATCACCTCCACTCAATTTCTCGAGCACGCGTACTGACCATGGCTTGTTGAGGGCCGATTTGTCCCGTTTCCGGGTGCCCTCTCTTCTGCTACCGGGGTAGACTCCTCCTCTCCTCGATGACGTGCCTGGCATCGCGAACCGGAGGGGCTCGGTTAGACCGGCTGTGCTGAGGGGTGTCCTCTCTTCTCTGAGGCTGAGTGGTTAGCCTTTGACTGGCATAGGAAGAGCTCCGCCGAGGCATCCCCCATAGAGAAGGACCAGGACGCTCCCGGTTGTAAGCCCTTTCGGCTTCGACTGGGATGGCTGCAGAGGGCTGCTGCTCGATTCGTCGGGTAAGGAGACTCACCGGCTCTAACAATTGGCTCGTCGACAATGATTTCAAGCTCTCCAAATGTGTCGGGAGACGTTTGGTAGAGCATCACTAGCCGATCTAACACATAGGTGATCCCCTTGAAACGGAGGATGTCACCGAATGTGTCAACAGAACCATTAGACATTCTAATACTTTGCTTCTGATCACCTCCACTCAGCAAAACGAAAACCCCTTATTGGTCTCCGTAACACTTTGCTTCTGATCACCTCCACTCAATTTCTCGAGCACGCGTACTGACCATGGCTTGTTGAGGGCCGATTTGTCCCGTTTCCGGGTGCCCTCTCTTCTGCTACCGGGGTAGACTCCTCCTCTCCTCGATGACGTGCCTGGCATCGCGAACCGGAGGGGCTCGGTTAGACCGGCTGTGCTGAGGGGTGTCCTCTCTTCTCTGAGGCTGAGTGGTTAGCCTTTGACTGGCATAGGAAGAGCTCCGCCGAGGCATCCCCCATAGAGAAGGACCAGGACGCTCCCGGTTGTAAGCCCTTTCGGCTTCGACTGGGATGGCTGCAGAGGGCTGCTGCTCGATTCGTCGGGTAAGGAGACTCACCGGCTCTAACAATTGGCTCGTCGACAATGATTTCAAGCTCTCCAAATGTGTCGGGAGACGTTTGGTAGAGCATCACTAGCCGATCTAACACATAGGTGATCCCCTTGAAACGGAGGATGTCACCGAATGTGTCAACAGAACCATTAGACATTCTAATACTTTGCTTCTGATCACCTCCACTCAGCAAAACGAAAACCCCTTATTGGTCTCCGTAACACTTTGCTTCTGATCACCTCCACTCAATTTCTCGAGCACGCGTACTGACCATGGCTTGTTGAGGGCCGATTTGTCCCGTTTCCGGGTGCCCTCTCTTCTGCTACCGGGGTAGACTCCTCCTCTCCTCGATGACGTGCCTGGCATCGCGAACCGGAGGGGCTCGGTTAGACCGGCTGTGCTGAGGGGTGTCCTCTCTTCTGTGAGTCTGAGTGGGTAGCCTTTGATTGGCATGGGAAGAGCTCCTCCGAGGCATCCCCCATAGAGAAGGACCAGGACGCTCCCGGTTGTAAGCCCTTTCGGCTTCGACTGGGATGGCTGCAGAGGGCTGCTGCTCGATTCGTCGGGTAAGGAGACTCACCGGCTCTAACAATGGCCTCGTCGACAATGATTTCAAGCTCTCCAAATGTGTCGGGAGACGTTTGGTAGAGCATCACTAGCCGATCTAACACATAGGTGATCCCCTTGAAACGGAGGATGTCATCGAATGTGTCAACAGAACCATTAGACATTCTAATACTTTGCTTCTGATCACCTCCACTCAGCTTCTCGAGCACGCGTACTGACCATGGCTTGTTGCGGGCCGATTTGTCCCGTTTCCGGGTGCCCTCTCTTCTGCTACCGGGGTAGACTCCTCCTCTCCTCGATGATGTGCCTGGCGTCGCGAACCAGAGGGGGTCGGTTAGACCGGCTGTGCTGAGGGGTGAGCGTGGTGCGGTTGGATGAGTTGGACTTCCCTTTTATTATAGGGCCAAGCCCAAGTTTCGGATGTTGTAAGTAAGGCAAGACCATTATTCGGAGGTTGAAATGGGGCTCCAATTTTGGATGATGGGGCTCCGAGTGGCTGGGCCTTTTGGGCAGTCTCTGATCCAGTGGCCCACTTCAATGCACCGAAAACAGCCACCACTCCTGCAATATTAATGAAGATGATGATGAGTTTATTAACTTTTAGGAAAAATTAGAAATAACCCCCTCTAAGTACCAACTTTTTAAAAATAACCCCGTGATCTTTTTTTATTTTATTTAACCCCCATGATGTTCCAAAAGTTTGTAAATCACCCCCAAATACTAACTTTGTTACAATTGAGCCGTTAAGTGGACCCCACATATTCTTTTACCTCCTACAATAAACTGAAATTACTAAAATACCCCTACCTAACCCCACTAATTATCTACAATTCTTAATTCCTTACCCACTTTAATGCCATCTTCATAAACCAAACTCACGACCACCATTTCTTCTACTATCATACTGTAATTCATACCTCTTTTTTATCTTCATCCATCATTCATTCTATTAACAATCACCACCACGACACAATTAAATCCCCTAAAACAACCACCACCGCAACCTCACAGCCGCCCCCGCCTCCTACAGCCTGGAGCCACAATGGAGCGTTGCCGCCACCGCAACGCTGCTCTCCGGCCTGTCCAGCCACCCTTCGCGTTTCCCCTCTTTCTCTCGTTCTCCCTTCCTTTCTCTCCCGTCTCATTTGGTGTCATTTTGGCGGTGATTCGACGGTGTATTTTTTGGTGAAGTAGGGTGTCGCTTGTGGTGAACTGGTGGTGGTGGGCGTTTCTAGATTTTTTGTGGTGATTTGGTTGTGTATTTGTCAAAAAATTCAATCCCAAAAAAAACGTTTTACTCAAATTCATTCCAAAAAAAAAAAAATCATTCCTCTAAAAATAATGTTTAATCAAATTCAACCCGAAAAAACATGGATTGAATTTCATTGGCAGTTGCAATGCTTGCTTTGAGTCATTAATACTAATAAAAATTGTCCAGTAAGGAGTATTAGCTGGATTGCATGTCACTACAAAATTGCATCTTCTTTCATGATCCGACGTTTTAATATTAGGGGAAGGCCTTGTAAGAAACAAAAGGGTGAACCCTCTGTGCTGAGTGAAGAAATATTAGGGGAAGGCCTTGTAAGAAACAAAAGGGTGAACCCTCTGTGCTGAGTGAAGAAATATTAGGGGAAGGCATCGCGAACCGGAGAGGTTCGGTTAGACCGGCTGTGCGGAGGGGTGTCCTCTCTTCTCTGAGTCTGAGTGAGTAGTCTTTGATTGGCATGGGAAGAGCTCCTCCGAGGCATCCCCCATAGAAAAGGATCAGGACGCTGCCAGTTGTAAGCCCTTTCGGCTTCGACTGGGATGGCTGCAGAGGGCTACTACTCGATTTTTCAGGTAAGGAGACTCACCTGCTCTAACAATGGGCTCGTCGACAATGATTTCAAGCTCTCCAAATGTGTCGGGCGTTTTCTTACAAGGCCTTCCCCTAATATTAAAACATCAGATCATGAAAGAAGATGCGTAGGATACGAAAACCCTGGCGTGGGGTTATGTTGGCGTAGGATAGGTAATACCTGGCGTGGGTACACTTGGCGTAGGATACGAGAACCCTGGCGTGGGGTATATTTGGCGTAGGACAGGTGATTCCTGGCGTGTGGTATATTTGGCGTAGGACAGGTGATTCCTGGCGTGGGTACTCTTGGCGTTGGATATATAATGGCGCGGGGTATATTTGGCGTAGGCTAGGTAATTCCTGGAGTGGGGTTCGTGTGGCGTAGGATAGGTTAACCCTGGCGTGGGGTTATGTTGGCGTAGGATGTGGGGAACGATGAGCAAATTCTTGATTCGACAGTATGTGGGGAACGATGATGAAAATCTATCAAGTATACAACCCTTAGAGCATTACGGTTTTACATATACCGTAAGAGCTAAATAAAGAAAGTTTTAGCATTAAATAATCATGTCTAACACTGATTTATGATCTGTGGTTTTATCATAAATTACTCTATATTATATTAGGAAATATCATACAGAGTAATGGTATGGAGAAAATTTTAAAACCATCTTGAAGACAAGGATAAGAATGGTATGGCGGAGAAAAAAATGAGACGAGGATGAGAATGAGAAAGACAAGTACAATTGCCCCGGTCTGCTAGTCAATAAAATTGTGAAATACTCTTTGACAAACAAAAGATGGAGGAGAGTGAGGGATTAAAACAACCACCATGAATACAGCCACAAAAAAAAAAAAAAAAAAAGTTCCTTAACCCCAACATGAAAACATATCCATTTGTTAAGTTCCAATAAGTCCCAATGTCCCATTCCCCAATAAGGAAGGGGTAGGTAGCAAGGAACAATAACAAGCTACTCATCATCCAATTCACAACCAGCAAATTTTTCAATAAGATTAAGATAGGCAGCAGAACTTGATTGAGCTACTTTGAGAGATTGTGTAAGTAGCTCAGTTTTCTTCTTAAGCACAACTTGTCTGGGAGGAGACCGAGACCTATCTTGGGTAATGGGAGGAGAGGACTGAGGCTGAGCCAAGGGAATGTGCATCAAAGGGCTGGAAGGAGATTGAAACTGCGCCGAGGAAGATTGAAACGTAGCCGAAGGAGTGAAACTGTGCCACTGTCCCAAGGGAGATTGAACCTGTGCCGAGGGATATTGAAATGGTATCGAGGGAGACTGAAATTGTTGAAATTGTGCCGAGGGAGATTGAGACGCTGCCGAGGGAGATTGAGACGCTGCCAAGGAAGATTGAGGGTTCGAGTTCCAATCCCTCGGCAGTTGCCAGGTTGATGTGATCCTCATCATGAATCCGCAATCACCAAGTCCCTGCCCATACAAATATGTTATCGTACATGATAGACTATAAAGCAACATAATTACAACTATCAGCCATTAAAAATTCTCACCTGAACGCAGCAGCACCAAAATTTTTCTTTTCTTATAAAGGCAGTGCGGCAAAAGCCACGTCCACAGGGACACCGCTTTAGTTCATCCTCGAATGAATAGAACTTACAATCTGGGATGTTATTTCCCTGTCCCATAACATTGATTAAGATATAACAATAATATATATATATATAAATAAACATATATATATATATATAGAAAATAACAATATATGCAAGTATATAAAACTTGCCTTCTGTGAATCGGGGCATTTGTAATAAGGACGGGTCACATTAGGGCCTTTTGTTGTTACATTCTTGATTAAAATACCATTTCCGCATGGACAGGTAAGCTCCATGATTCTGAATTCATTAATATCATACAGAAACAGCTTAAAATCATATTAATCAATGAAATCTAGCATATAAAACCGCTGCAAACAGGTATTACAAACTGTTTATTTTCTTTTTGGCTAAATAATGCTACCTAATTTAATGTTTCATAACCCTAAGGATATCTCTAAGAATCTTGGTGGTATGAATATCGAATATATTCCAGCTAATATAAAGTGACGAGGCAGGACAAGGACAGGCAACCAAACTCATGGGGAACCCCATCGGAACAGGTACCAATAGTACTTCTGTCAGAACTCACAAAGCTGGACAGTTCAAGACTTCAAGGTCCATGGCATAGTTTCAAGTTTCATACACCGCGTTAAGTTTCAATAACCTAATAGGCCTATTCATCACTCTACCATGAACATGTCATGAAATCATACAATATCTTCACATCATAGCAAGATATGAATGCAAATCCAAATTCATAGCCATTTCCTAATTCACAAATCCACAAATATCACACAATCCAATTGCCAACTGAATAGTCCCTCGTTATAGCACAAATCCAAAATCAAACAATAAACGAATTCAAAATCCAATCTCAAAAATAACACTTAAATCAAACAATAAACGAATTCAAAATCCAAAGCAATTGAAACATTCATAAAATATTTTTGTGTAAATCTGGTTGTAATTTGTTGATTATCTTGTTTATCAAGTCAATAGAAAGTTTTTTAGGATATTTTCTTAATTAGATATAGTTTGTTAGAGTTTGTTAGGAAGATGAGAATGACATGCAGTGCTTATGTGGTAATCTTATCTTGTGAGTCATAGATCAGTCATTAGGAGGATGATTTTAGCTATGTTTGTGCGTGTGTTTTTAGTTTGTTTTGTTAGGATTTTGTTGATGATTATGGTTATAAATAATCTCAGCATTAGTTTGTAAAATTAAGATTCGAGATATTGAAATAAAGTTTTGTTTTGTTTACTTAGAAAACGTAAAATACCGATTAGTTTGTGGCTTTGAGACTCTTTTGCAGATTAATTTGTGGCTTTGAGGGTGCCTTGAGCTTTAATCAAATACTAATTAATCAACCTAAAATTGTGAGTTTTGGTGGCTAGGCCTTTAGAAATTCGTGATTTTAGTTTTCTATCCTTGTGAGTTTCTGATTCATACGAAAATTCACATCATCTCATGATGCTCAATGTGAATGATGGGTTGTTTGGTGGCTTATATTTTTATAGGAGGGGCATCAATGGTAACTAAAGTTCATTCTAACAAGTATTTGATCTTTTGATGGAGAGTAGAGCAAACTGCCCCTACTTCGTGCAACCAATGGGGTCCGATTAACAATTTGAAGTTAGTCTTAATATCCATGTCACGAAACTTAACATTCTTCGGAATAGGCCTGGCTGTATTTTAAGCGAAATTACACCCATGGTATCCCTCCTAGTATTATCATAAGCTCGAATGGCCTGATTACTTGCCTTGAACTCTTCTTAGAACATCACTAATTTCTTGGCTGTCTAGAGAGCAAACACATCGATAGCTAAGCCGTTGTCAATCAGAATCATGGAGATATTCATTTGCCTATATGTGACTGCGAAGTATAAAGCTTTGTTGTGTCTAGACCCTTCCACAGTCAAGTCATCGTCGGTGAAGGTGATGGGATATTTTTGATGATCTTGCCTGATGAACCTAACAAAAACCCTCCGGTGTAGTGTCACTAGAAACATTCATCTTGGTCACTTCATAAATAACAAGGGAACATTCCATTTGAGCAGGTGAGTGATCATGAGGATTTGATGAGTATAGGGCGATCTCAATAGCATCTTGCTCATGATCATACTCGATTTCTTCAGGAGGAAACCCCTTCCCATGCTCAGGTCATGGACTCGGATAAGAAAATCTTTCAAGTGATCATTTATGGGAATCAAGGACTCAATCAAGCTATCAAAAGTGTTCGTACCAACTCATGTCAATAACTAGGTGACGATTAAGGTGCGAATCGTCTATTTGTTATGATCCACGTGCCATTGACTACTACAAATGTTCATACCAAATGACTTCTTCGAAGTAGGGCGCCCCACTCTCACTAGCATGAGCAACCTCGGGGGTTTGTCTCTAGCATGAAGCACGCTTGCGGAGACGCGTCCTAAGCGAAGCCCCCTTGCGAGTACCTGGCAACGCATGCAATATGCCTAATAAAATGCATGTTACAATACATCAGGCAAGAAATAGAAATAGAAATGGAGGAGGTCAGGTTAAGACCTCGAATACTGGAAAGCTGAATGTGATGGCTCGAAGTGAAGCTGATGCTAGTAAGGGTGTGATTACTGGTACATTTTCCATTCACTCTCTTCATGTTAAAGTTTTATTTGATTCTGATTGAACATATTCTTTTGTATCCACTAGTATTTTGGAAAAGTTAGTGCCTGTGTTTGAAAAAGTAGATACTAAAGATATGTCAATAGTGTTACCATCAGGTTAAGAAGTACATTGTTCAAGGAGATTTTTTGATGTTACAATTGAAAGTGAGGGAGTGGAGTTTAAGGCTAACCTAATCAAGTTTTATTTGGGTGACTTGGAAGTGATTCTGGGGATGGATTGGTTGATTGAGCATAAGGCTGAGATTTTGTGTGAGCTACAGAAAATATCGTTAGTTAATAAGGGTAAGAAAGTGAGCTATTGGAGGGCAGGAAGGCCAAAACACAGCAAAATAGTATCCGCAATGAGGTTTGCTAGGTTAGTGAAGAGAGGTTTTCCAATTTACCTTTGTAGTGTGAGGGATGTGGATCCTGTTGAGACCACTAAGCCCGAGGACATTGAGGTACTGAAGGATTTTCTTGACGTGTTTGTGGAAGAGATTCCAAGGATGCCTCCTAAGTGAGAAATCGACTTTACCATATACTTAATGCCAGGAACAACACCTATATTTAAAGCACCATATAGGATGGCACCTGCAGAAATGAGTGAGTTGAAAGAGCAGTTACAGGAGTTGTTGGAGAAGGGTTACATTAGTCCTAGTGCTTCACCTTAGGGAGCACCAGTATTGTTTGTAAAGAAGAAAGACGGGAGTTTGAGGTTGTGTATTGATAATAGAGAGTTGAATAAGGTGACGATCAAGAACAAGTATCCTTTACTGAGGATTGATGACTTTTTTTGATCAACTGAAAGGAGCTACTGTGTTTTCGAAGATTGATTTGAGGTTGGAATACCATCAATGGAAAATTGCTAATGAGGACATATCGAAAACGACTTTTCGTACGAGGTATTGACATTATGAGTTCACTGTTATGCCTTTTGGGTTAACGAATGCTCCAGCAATTTTCATGGACTTAATGAATAGGATCTTTCAACGGTTCTTAGTAAGCTTGTGGTAGTTTTTATTGATGACATTTTGGTGTGCTCCAAGAGTAAAGAAGAACATGTAGAACATTTAAGGACAGTTTTGATGACACTGAGTGATAATAAAATTTATGCTATGTTCTCGAAATGTGAGTTCTGGTTGGAGAATGTTGCATTTTTGGGACATTTCGTGTCGAATGAAGGAGTTGAAGTAGATCATACCAAGATCGAAGCAGTAAAAGAGTGGCCTACACCTAAGAATCTGACGGATGTACGGAGATTCTTGGGGTTAGCAAGTTATTATAGGAGGTTTGTGAAGGACATTTCGAGAATCGCTAAGCCAATGATTTCATTAATGAATAAGGACTGTAAGTTTGTGTGGAGTGATAAGTGTGAAGAGGCATTTCAGACCTTAATTAAAGGAGCATTTGACTACGGCTCCGGTGCTGACTTTGCCAGATGGAAGTGACTGTTGTGATGTGTACAGTGATGCGTCAAAAAATGGTTTGGGATGTGTTTTAATGCAAAATAAAAAGATGATTGCGTATGCTCCGAGACAATTGAAGCCATACGAAGAAAACTATCCTACTCACGATCTCGAGCTAGCGGCGATCGTGTTTGCTTTAAATATATGGAGGCATTACTTATTTGGGGTAAAATGTAGAATCTACACGGACCACAAGAGTTTACATTACTTTTCACTCAAAAAGATTTAAATATGAGACAAAGGAGATGGCTTGAGTTGATCAAGGATTACGATCTAGTTATCCCATATCATGAAGGGAAGGCCAATGTAGTAGCGGATGCTTTAAGTTGTGAAACGAAGCATGGAGTGAATTCTTTATTGGTCGCTAACGAGCTGTATAGAGACATGGAGCGAATGAACTTGGAGATAGTGAAAGAGGGAGAGTTGGAAGGAATACTTTGTAATCTTAGTATCCAGCCAACAATATTTGGGGAGATTAAGGAGAACCAGGATGGAGATGTGAAATTGGATAGAATAAAGAAGAAATTCAAAGCAGGAAAGGCTATGGACTTCAAAATCCATGAAGATCGAAACTTGAGGTACAAAGGAAGGTGGTTTGTACCACAGAAGTGTGAAGATTTAAACGGAGAATCATCGAGGAAGGTCATAATACACCATATTCAGTGCATCCTATAGGTGATAAGCTGTATAAGGATTTGAATAAGGTGTATTGATGGCCTAGGATGAAAAGGGAAGTGGTTGAATTCGTGAGAAAGTGTCTCACTTGTCAAAAAGTAAAATTTGAGCATAAAAGACCACAAGAAGTTCAACCACTTGAGATACCAGGGTAGAAGTGGGATTGTATATCAATGGACTTTGTAACTTGCTTGCCAAAGTCGAGGAATCAAAATGATACCATATGGGTTGTGGTGGATAGGCTTCCTAAATCAGCGGTGTTTATACCAATGAAGGAAACTTGGAGAATGGAACAACTTGAAAAGGCTTACATAAAGCATGTTGTGAGGCTACGTGGAGTTCCAAAGGATATCGTGTCGGATAGGGATTCTAGGTTTCTTTTGACGTTCTGGAAAAGTGTCGTGGAGAAGTTTGGTATAATGTTGAAAATGAGTACAACTTTCCATCTAGCAACCGATGGGCAAATGGAGAGAACCATACAAACATTGGAGGACATGCTGAGAGCTTGTGTAATGGACTTTCAAGGGAATTGGGAAGATTGTTCAGATCTTATTGAGTTCTGATACAACAATAGCTACCGTGCAAGTTTTTGGCATGACACCTTTTAAAGCTTTGTATGGAAGGAATTACAAAAGTCCCTTATGTTGGAGTGATATAAGTGAGACAGTGATTCTAGGACCTCAATTGGTTGAAGAAACAACCGATAAGGTAAGGGGGATACAAGAAAAGATTCAGGCAGCGCAAGATAGACAAAAGTTTTTGCGGACCAAAAACGTCAAGAAGTTGTATTTGAAGTTGGTGATAAGGTGCTACTTAAAGTAACAGCCGATGAAAGGAGTAATGAGGTTAGAAAAGAAGGGGAAATTGATCCTATGAGATGTTGGAAAAGGTTGGAAAGGTTCCCTATAAGCTAACATTACCAATGGAGTTGATAAAAGTTCATAATGTCTTTCATGTGTCTCAACTAAGAAAATATGTGCCGGATGAGTCACATGCGTTACAACTTGGAACAATAGAGTAAGATAAGAGTTTAACATATCAAAAGAAACCAATCAAGATCCTTGATAGTAAGGTCAGGGATACTTGTAGGAAAAGTGTTGAAATAGTGAAGGTGTTGTGGTCTAACCAAGAAAGCGAAGAAGCTACTTAGGAAGCTGAAGATATGATGAGAGAAAAGTATCCAGAGTTATTTCAGGCTTGTTGGTAGAGTTACGGGGATGTAACTCGATTCTTAATGGGGGTAGAGTGTGATCTAATTTCGCGCATTTTTACCCTCACTTTTGCAAGTTTTTACGAGTTCTTATGTCTTTTAGTAATGTTTTATGAAAGTCTTATTTGTGTTCACTAAAAAGTTGTGAAGAAAAGGTTGAGTTAAGTGCCTAAAGTCTACAACAACATAGTGTATGAAAGTTTTAAAGTAAATGTAGTCTCTATTCAAATTCCATACAACGATTTACATTAAGTTTCAGGACAAAACTTCTTCTGGGGGGGGGGGGGG
>PYUH01000113.1:431470-453258 GCA_016808085.1 Suaeda aralocaspica | reverse complement strand
GGGGGGGGGGGGGGGGGGGGGCTGTGCGCCTTAAGGCTTCGCTGCCACACGGCCGGACCGGGTTGCTCGCCCGGTTACCCTGACGAAAGGCATAATTTTGTGATTTTTCTAGAATTTTGCAAGAAAAAAATAAGTGTAGAAAAAATTGTTGCGCGTCCGGTTCGAACGCCACCCGGCTGGAGGACGTCATTCCGCCCGGGGGTCCCTTCTTCCAAAATTTTCTTAAAAATCTAAGTGTTCAAAAAGCTACTGCGCGCCCGGACCCTAGGCCGCACGCCTGGAGGCCGGCTGTTCGCCCGGACCCACCCGGGCAAGCAGTATTCCGTGCGTTTTTTCGTCCTTTTTCACCTTTTCACCTAAATTGTACCTGTAATCACACCCAAAACACTTGGAAAAATTCATTAGTATCTCACTCTCCTCACCAAAACTAACAATAGAGCTAGAGTCCCTACTAAATTATGAAAATAAATAAAGGAAAAGCTACTAAAAACTAAACTAACTATGGGTTGCCTCCCGCAAAGCGCTTGTTTAATTAAGGTCAATAGCTTGACCCGTTACCTCATAGCTCATAGGGGGTGTGGGTCTCGGAAATTGATTTCCTCAACTAGGCCAACAACATCACCTTCATAGTAGTGCTTGAGGCGGTGCCCATTAACCTTAAATAGCTCCCCTTTATCGTTCTGAACCTCCACAAATCCGTATTGTCTCACCATGGTGATAATGAAAGGACCGCTCCACCTAGACCTCAACTTTCCAGGAAAAAGCTTCAATCTAGAGCTGAATAACAAGACCTTATCACCTGCTACGAACTCCTTTCTTATATATGATTCTCTTATCATGCCATCTTCTCCTGGTAAATCTTACCAGTATCATAGGCTCCCAATCCCGAAACTCATCTAGCTCTTTAATTGAAGTAACCGCTTCTCACCTGCAAGCTTGGCATCCATGTTGAGCTCCTTTACTGCCTAGTAGGCCTTGTACTCTAAATCAACTGGAAAATGCAACACTTTTCCGTACACTAATCGATAAGGAGATGTACTGATAGGTCTCTTGAAGGTCGTTCTATATGCCCATAATGCATCATGCAGCTTGCTACTCCAATCTTTCCTTGACTTTGCAACCGTTTTCTCTAGGATAGCTTTGATCTCTCGATTTGAAACTTCCACTTGACCACTGGTTTGTGGATGGTATGCCAAACCTGTTATGTGGTAGACACCATACTTCTCCAGCAGCTTATCTAACCTTTTCTCATGGAAATGTGTTCCCTCATCACTGATGATAGCTCTAGGGACTTCAAACCTAGGGAAAATAACCTGCTTAAACAGTCTCAACACGGTGTTAGAATCACAATGGGGGGTAGGAAGAGCTTCCACCCATTTAGAAACATAGTCCACCGCAACTAATATGTAACAATTGCCATTAGAAGAAGGAAAGGGACCCATATAGTCAATACCCCAAACATCAAATATTTTGACTTCTAAGATACCTGTTTGAGGCATTTCATGCCTTTTGGAGATGTTACCTGTTCTTTGGCTCGAATCACATTACATGACAAAGTCTCTAGCATCCTTTAGTAAAGTAGGCCAATAAAAACCCGACTGCAATACCTTGAACACTGTCTTTCAAGGGCCTGCATGTCCTCCATAAGGTAATGAGTGGCAATGACTCAGAATGCCATAAAACTCCTAATCAGGAACACATCGTCTATATAATCCATCGGCACATTCCGGAAATAAATTCGGGTCATCCTCTGCTGTGATGAGAGATCAGGAGGCATTACACCACCTACAATATAATTAGCAAAGTCAGCAAACCTTAGTGATTTAATTGCAACAGAAAGTAAATGATCATCAGGGAAAGAATCGTCAATGGGAACTAGTTCTGCATCTTCGAATCGAATTCTAGAGAGATGATCAGCTACTACATTCTATGCTCCCAACACTGCTCCAATCACGAATCTCAAGGTCAAACTCCTGCAGCAATAAAATCCATCTGATCAACTATGGTAAGCTTCCTTCCTGGCTAGGAGGTACTTCAAAGCAGCATGGTCAGTGTGAACAATTACTTTAGAGCCCAGTAAGTATGATCTGAACTTGTCAAGTGCATATACAACTGCTAGTACCGCCTTCTCGGTAGTGGCATAGTTAACCTGAGCTGGGTCAAGTGTCTTGCTGACATAGTAAATCGCATGGAGGACTTTGTCCTTCCTCTAACCCAACACTGTTCCAACTGCATAGTCACTGGCATCACACATGATCTCGAACGGGAGGTCCCAATCAGGAGATTGGATGATGGCTGCAGAAATAAGTGCCTGTTTAATCTTGTTAAAAAACTCAATACACTCATCAGAAAAATCAAAATCTGCATCCTTCAAAAGCAATTGGGTTAGTGGTTTCGCAATTTTAGAAAAACCCTTAATGAACCTGCGATAAAAACCTGCATAACCCAAAAAGCTTCTCACCCCTTTGACATTCACAGGAGGGTGAAGTTGCTCTATTACCTGAATCTTTGCTTTATCGACCTCAATACCTCGTTTGGAGATTAAATGTCCAACCACAACACCTTCAATGACCATAAAATGGCACTTTACCCAATTCAGCACTAAGTTGACCTCCTCACATCTCATAAGAACTTTGGTTAGATTTTCTAAACACACATCAATTGAAGTTCCATAGACACTAAAATCATCCATAAAAACTTCCATCATCGATTCAATGTAATCAGAAAATATACTCATCACACAATGTTGAAAGATAGCAGGGGCATTACACAAACCAAAGGGCATCCTACGATATGCAAAAGTACAATAAGGACATGTAAAAGTAGTCTTTTCTCTATCGTCTGGATGAATAGGGATTTGGAAAAATCCCGAATAACCATCTAAATAGCAAAAATACTTATACCTAGCTAGTCTTTCTAACATTTGATCAATGAAGGGGAGGGGAAAGTGTTCCTTTTTAGTTGTAGTGTTTAGTTTCCTGTAATCGATACACATACGACAACCTGTGACAACTCTAGTCGGAATTAATTCATTTTTATCATTTCACACAAAAGTGGTCCCACCTTTCTTAGACTACCTGAACTGGACTAACCCAATTAGAATCAGCAACAGAATAAATAATACCTGGATCAAGCAACTTAATAACCTCTTTCTTAACAACTTCCTGCATGTAAGGATTCAAACGACGCTGACCCTGTATGCATGGTTTATGATCATCCTCTAAATGAATACAATGCATGCAAAAATCAGGACTAATACTAGTTAAGTCATCGATAGTGTAACCAATAGCCTTTTTATGACATTTAAGCACAGATAACAATTTTTCAAGTTGACTATCAATAAGTGCATCACTGACAATAACAGGATATAGCTCTTTTTCATCTAGAAATGCATATTTCAAATTAGAGGGAAGAGGTTTCATCTCAGGTTGTGTTACCTCCATTACTGAACAAGCATCCTGGGGCAACTGCAGGAATTGACAGTTTGTTCCTGAATCAAAGGGCTTGAATCAGTTCATCTGATTCCTTATTGCCTTCACCTGAAATCACATCCAAACACAAAATAGCTTCCAGAAGATCCTTTTTAAGGGATTGAGGCAAGTCATCACAAATAATCTCTTGAATTATATCAATTCTATAACATGATTGTTCTAACATTGGACTCTTTAATGCACTATCAAGGTTAAAGGTAACCTTGTCATCACCTACAAAAAGTGTTAGATTACCATTCTTCACATCGATGACAGCACCTGCAATATTTAAAAATGGTCTACCTAAAATGATAGGGATGTGTGCATCCTCCTCCATATCCAACACTACAAAATCAACAGGAATAAAAAACTTCCCAACTCTTACCGGGACGTCCTCCAAAATACCTTTTGGGTATTTAGCAGTCTTGTCTGCCATCTGCAAGGTAATGTTAGTACATTTTAAAGCACCCAAATCTAATTTCTTATAGATGGACAACGGCATAACACTAACACTGGCCCCTAAATCAAATAAAGCCTTATCAATAAAAAGGGGGGCTAATGTTGCATGGTATTGAGAAACTACCGGGATCCTTGAATTTAGCTGGAGACTTATTCTGCAAAATATCACTACATTCCTCAGTTAAAGCAACAGTCTCTACTAAACTCAATTCCCGCTTCCTGCTCAATATGTCTTTTCAAAACTTAGTATATGTAGGTACCTGTGTAATCAAATCAGTAAATGGCACAGTAACCTGCAAATTTTTGACAATATTGAGAAACTTAAGGAAATGGTTATCATTCTTAATTCGGTCTACCCTATGCGGGAAGGGTAGTGGCACCTTGGGAGGTGTCAATGCATAAACTGACTTGTGAACTACCGGGTCCGTCTTCTCCGGGGCATCTTTCTCCTTATAAGGTGTAGGCTCTGCAATCTCCTCAATCACCCCATTGCTGGTCTTGCCGGTCTACACTCCTGCCTCTGAATTAGCATCATCAGTGGAGATCTTAGGACTTTCATAATGGGTCCCTCTTCTAGTTATGATGGAGATGCAATTCTCTCTCTAAGCTAGTGGATTCGGTCGAGGAGGTAATTGACCCTGCTGCCTCTGAGCTGTAGACTGTGCAATCTGAGCTAGCTGGGTCTCTAGTTGCTTATTGTGAGCCTGCATTGCCTCCATATTCTTCTGCATCTGCAACATCATATTCTTCAGCTTCGAAATTTCACCACTAGGTTGAGCTGGCAATGGTGGTGCTGATAATGGTGGTCTGCTGAAACCTGGTGGGTGTGGCGGTACATATCTCTACATCTGCTAGTGTACCTGCTGAGATGGTATAGTTTGCTGAGGATTTTGCACATTGCTACTGTTCTTGTAGGAGAAGTATGGATGATCCTTCTACCATGGATTGTAGGTATTAGAGAATGGGTTGTTCTTGTAGGCTTGGAAGGCACACACTTGCTCTATTGAACTGGTACATGACTGGGAACCATGACCGAATGAACCACGTGAATCACAGAAAGGCTAAGTGCATCCCGAAAGTGCAGCCACTGCAGCTACAGGTGATGGTGGAGGAGCTGTAGTACCAATCTTATTGAGCTTATGACTTATGACATTGATCTGTGCAGCCAAACTCTCATACTTGTCATCAACTACATGTTTTCCACCCTTCGTCGAATGCCCTCAGGTTACCAAATTGTGAATTATGAGTAGCAATTTCATCAATCAGTTTATATGCAGCATTAACCTCTTGGTTCATGAATCGACCATTAGCAGCAGAATCCAACAAAGCTCTACTCTGATTACCCAAACCATGGTAGAATGATTGAAATGGAAACCACTTCTCAAGCCCAAGATGAGGACACATTCTCAATAGCTCCTTGAACTGTTCCCAACTATCATAAAGTGACTCATTTGTCTCCTGATTAAAATTAGTAATTTGACTCTTCAATAAAGCAGTTCTCTGTGGGGGGTAGTACTTCCTATGAAAAGCAAGAGCCAAGTCCTCCCAACAAGTAATTGTAGCCATATTAAGATCATTCAACCGGGTTCTAGATTTGTCCTTCAACGAAAATGGGAACATTCTCCTCTTGATTTAGTCCTTAGACACATTTTGTTGCTTGATAGTATCACAATATTGGAGAAAATTTTGCAAGTGTAAATTTGGATCCTCTTTCAGTGTCCCTGAAAATTGATTTCGTTCGACCGTATTCACAAGAGCCAGTTTCAGTTCAAAATTAGCAGCATCGGTATAAGGCACTAAATAACCCCCAGCCATAGACTCCGTACTGGGCAAGGAATAGTCTCTCAATGAACGGGCTGCAGGTGGTGGTGGTGGAGGTGGCGGTCCTCTAACTTGTCCTTCTCCTTCGGCAGCCATCTCGACCTCTAGATACCC
The DNA here is from genome assembly GCA_016808085.1 of Suaeda aralocaspica. Lineage (NCBI taxonomy): Eukaryota > Viridiplantae > Streptophyta > Magnoliopsida > Caryophyllales > Amaranthaceae > Suaeda > Suaeda aralocaspica. The sequence goes on along the minus strand of PYUH01000113.1, from coordinate 447,394 downwards.
TTCGAACAAAGGGTTGAAAGTGAACTCGAAAAACTAAGACAGATCAGAAACAATCTCCTCCATAGATCGGGGGAGAAATATTTGGCGTCTACTACGTCTCAACCACTTCAGAATTACTTGCTTGGGCTTAGGAAAAATGAAAATATCAAGGTCGTGGTCATTTTGCATAAACCTGTAAACCTGCACAACACGAAAACTTCGAGAAAAGATGAGAAACTACCTCAAAGAAACGAATAGTACTTTGAGACTAAGAAAAGTAAAAAGAAAACAATAAAAACCCGACTAACAGAAATAAAAATTGCCTCCCCGGCAACGGCGCCAAAATTTGATGAGGCTATCGCAAACCTATCAAAAATAAACCAAACAACTCTAACTAATGTAGCTACTAAAGTAGGGATCGAATCCACAGGGAAGCAGTTAAACCTATTAGTTATAAAAGGCTTAAACTCTGTAAAGGGCCTTTGAATGTTGGGTTATGACTAAAAAGTTGACTAATGCTAGGGTTGAATCGATTAAGGGAATAAATTGATAACTAAGCCTAGGACATTGGTTCACCATAGATTAACAAATGAATTGCACACAATTAATTACCAGATTATCAATTTCATTGAATTGAGGTCCACTAATTCTCTCGAATCTAGTCTCCTTCAAAACTCCTCTAACGGCTCTCGCTCACTTAGACTCATTTTGCCTATTGTCCCTATGATCTAATTGTGGTAATCTTACCTCTCGGCATCGATTTCAACAATATCAAACTAACAATTAAACCTGGCCAGTATTTAACTGAAAGCAATAAAAGTTGACAAAAGGAATTCAAGAACATTAATAGCCAAACTAACAATTATGAGCAAAACATCAAAATCAAAGCATGGATCCCCTAGTCCTAGAAAGGGAACTACTCACTCATAATTAAAAACACAAAAACTAAATCATTAATAGAAATTAAAAACCTAAACATTATTAAACTAAACAAATTAACAATAATCGAGAAACTAAATTTAAGCATGAAACTAATAAAACTAAAAGCATAAATTAAAACTAATACTAAATATTAATAAAGAACAAGAACTGAGATTGAATAAAACCTGGATATTATTGATTGAATGATTGACAAGAATTCCACACTCAGAGAGAATTTTTTTTGGCCTAAACTAGGGTTTGTAAAATAATAAAAGACGTATATAGGTGGTTTAGGAGTACAAAAAAAAACGTTAGATACTAAGGCCTAACAAGAAGAAAACATGTGGTAAAAGCACTCGGAGCGGCCCGCCCGGAGGGGTCCGGTCAAGCAACCCCCACCTGGGCGGTTGGCTTCGACCTGGGCGCCTGGCTCGATTGGCTTCGTTTCTTGATTTTTGCTCGTTCTTCCTTAATTACTTCTTTAATTCTTCATTTAACACTCCTAATACTCATTAAACCTTCCCAAATGACTTCAACTCTTCACTAACTTCTTCAAGTGATTCAAGGCTCGGAAAACAGCAATAAATCATTGATTCCTATAATATCTTATAAAAAGCACAATAAACACTCGAAACAACAAAAGTTAGTAGAAATGGCTCAAAAGAGCCGTATTAGAGATAAAAATCAATCGGGATCGGGGGTAAAATACATATTAAATATCAACTTATCAAGCATTTAAACAACTCCAATAATACTTTGAGAGAAACAAGACAATAACTAGCGAAGACTAGTAGCAACTCTTAACAAAATTTATAAGCAGTAAAGTTCAATTAAAAAAAGTTGCTAATGAGAATTCATGAATAAAGCTAGAGCAAAATTAAGCATAAGAACCGATTCAAAGCATGATTTGAATTATTCTAAAAACTTTAATCATGAATTTAACTAGTTAACACTTCTAATTCTCAACAAATACACGAACAACCATAAAAAATTCCATGAAAATTCTCACTCAACAATTTAACACAAAACTTCCAATTACTCATAATTAACAACTCTAAACATGACATTGAAGCATAAAAATAACCATTAAGCACTTATAAACAACAATAATCAAGTTTAAAATAAAAAAATTAAATTCGTAATAAAAATACCCAAAAATTAGAAATTCAGGAAAACTTCATAAAACTTGGATAAAAAGGAAGTTTTACCTTTGTAGATGATAATAGAGCAAGAATTCGCAAGAAAATTGAAGTAGAAAACCCAAAATCATGCTAAAATTAGTTGGAAATTTCGAACACTAGGTGATGCGATTCGTTGATTTTCTTCGAATTTGAACTCCAAGAGATTGTTTAGAGTAGTGAGAGGAGTGTTATGTGAAAAATTGGAGTGAGTTGGAGTTGTATGGAGTGAGTTATGGGGGTTTGAAGTTGGAGGTTTTTGGGATTTAATGGTGAGAAGGAGGAAGAAGAAGATAGATTAGAGGAGGGAGATTAGGCGAGATTTAAAAATAAGAGAGATTAAAACATAAACGAATGATAATAAAAGATATAATAATAATGATAATATAATGATAATATTATTAAGGGGGGCTGCAAAAATAACGACCAAGAATAAGTAAGGCCCCACGCGAAGAGAAAAGAAAGAAAACAAAGATGGGCTGTCGCAGGCGGTACCTGCGCCCGCATAGAAGAAACGCAGTTTGAACACTGCGCCCACAGTTTTATTCTGCAGAAAAATCAAAAGTCTCTAATCTAAAATGCGGGCTTATAGAGGAATGTAGTATTTGAGCGCTGCATCCGCAGCTCGCCTTTGAGGTGATATTTCGCTGATCTTTTCTTTTTTCCCTAATTAACAAATTATATTAGAAATTCTTATTATTAATTAAACTTAAGCACGTTTTTAACACATAATCTCTCCTTAATTATCCAAATTAAGCACGATAACATTGAGACCCTTAGCTAGGCTTCAAAAAATCAAATTAAAGACTAAACTAAGCTAAACTAAACTACGAAAACAACCGAAAACACACAAAATCACACAAAAACACGCAAAGCAAAACAGAAAGGTATAGAAAGCTCGGGTTGCCTCCTGAGAAGCGTTTTTTTAAGTTCACTAGCTTGAACAAGGCTGCATTAGTGATCAAGGTGCTTTAGGGTCATCAAGTTGGATGACTTTAACCAAACCGATGACATCTCCTTCATAGTATGGCTTAAAGCTTTGACCGTTAACCTTGAATACTTCACCTTTTTCACTTTGAACTTCAACATAGCCAAATTTGCTCACATTTGTCATTATAATGGGACCACTCCCTCTAGATTTAAGCTTTCCAGGGAATAATCAAAGTCTTGAATTAAACAATAAAACCTTATCGCCGAAATTCATCTAATTCATTCACCAAAGAAGTCTTTGTAGATTTTGGCACTATCATATGCTCTTAGCCGAAATTCTTCTAATTCATTCAACTGTAGTAACCGTTTTTCTCTTACAAGCTTTGCATCCATGTGTAATTCTTTGATTGCCCAATAAGCTTTGTATTCGAGTTCTACTGGGAGATGGCACACTTTTCCATAAACCAATCTATATGGGGAAGTACCAATTGGAGTCTTGAAAGCTGTTTTATACGTCCATAAAGCATCATGAAGCTTCCTACTCCAATATTTTCTCGATTTTGTAACCGTCTTCTGTAGAGTGGACTTGATTTCTCGGTTTGAAACCTCGACTTGACCACTGGTTTGTGGATGATATGCTAATCCTGTTCTGTGTTAAACACCATACTTCTCTAACAGCTTATCCAACCTCTTCTCATGAAAGTANATGCGGGCTTATAGAGGAATGTAGTATTTGAGCGCTGCATCCGCAGCTCGCCTTTGAGGTGATATTTCGCTGATCTTTTCTTTTTTCCCTAATTAACAAATTATATTAGAAATTCTTATTATTAATTAAACTTAAGCACGTTTTTAACACATAATCTCTCCTTAATTATCCAAATTAAGCACGATAACATTGAGACCCTTAGCTAGGCTTCAAAAAATCAAATTAAAGACTAAACTAAGCTAAACTAAACTACGAAAACAACCGAAAACACACAAAATCACACAAAAACACGCAAAGCAAAACAGAAAGGTATAGAAAGCTCGGGTTGCCTCCTGAGAAGCGTTTTTTTAAGTTCACTAGCTTGAACAAGGCTGCATTAGTGATCAAGGTGCTTTAGGGTCATCAAGTTGGATGACTTTAACCAAACCGATGACATCTCCTTCATAGTATGGCTTAAAGCTTTGACCGTTAACCTTGAATACTTCACCTTTTTCACTTTGAACTTCAACATAGCCAAATTTGCTCACATTTGTCATTATAATGGGACCACTCCCTCTAGATTTAAGCTTTCCAGGGAATAATCAAAGTCTTGAATTAAACAATAAAACCTTATCGCCGAAATTCATCTAATTCATTCACCAAAGAAGTCTTTGTAGATTTTGGCACTATCATATGCTCTTAGCCGAAATTCTTCTAATTCATTCAACTGTAGTAACCGTTTTTCTCTTACAAGCTTTGCATCCATGTGTAATTCTTTGATTGCCCAATAAGCTTTGTATTCGAGTTCTACTGGGAGATGGCACACTTTTCCATAAACCAATCTATATGGGGAAGTACCAATTGGAGTCTTGAAAGCTGTTTTATACGTCCATAAAGCATCATGAAGCTTCCTACTCCAATATTTTCTCGATTTTGTAACCGTCTTCTGTAGAGTGGACTTGATTTCTCGGTTTGAAACCTCGACTTGACCACTGGTTTGTGGATGATATGCTAATCCTGTTCTGTGTTAAACACCATACTTCTCTAACAGCTTATCCAACCTCTTCTCATGAAAGTACGTTCCCCCATCACTGATGATAGCTCTAGGGACTCCGAACCTAGGAAAAATAACCTGCTTAAACAGTCTCAAAACGGTGTTAGCATCACAGTGTGGAGTACCAATTGCTTCCACCCACTTAGAAACATAATCCACAGCGACTAATATATAACGATTACCACTAGAAGAAAGGAAGGGGCCCATGTGATCAATGCCCCAAACATTGAAAATTTCAACTTCTAATATACCTGTTTGAGGCATTTCATGCCTTTTTGATACATTACTTGTTCGTTGGCATGAATCACAAGACATTGAGAAAATCTCTAGCATCCTTGAGTATTGTAGGCCAATAAAAACCTGATTGTAATACTTTAAACATCGTTTTAGGCGGCCCGGCATGTCCTCCACAAGGTGAAGAGTGGCAATGATGTAGAATTCCGTAGACTTCCCAATTTGGTATACACCTGCGGTATAAGCCATCTGCACACTCACGAAACAAGTTAGGATCATCCCAAAAATAACGCCAAACATCATGTAGGAACTTTTTTTTTGCTGATAAGTGAAATCGGGAGGTAAAACTCCTCCAACAACATAATTAGCATAATCAGCAAACCATGGGGTATTAGAAATCATAGCTAAGAGATGATCACTAGGAAAAGAGTCATCAATGGGGGTTGAGATCTCCCCATTGTCATACGAATCCTAGATATATGATCTGCGACCACATTTTCTACACCTTTCTTATCAAGTATTTCTAGATCGAACTCTTGAAGGAGCAGAATCCACCTAATAAGCCACGGTTTTGCTTCTTTCTTCCCAAGTAAGTACTTTAAAGCTGCATGGTCAGTATAAATGATAACTTTAGAACCTATAAGATAAGAACGAAATTTATCTAGAGCATATACTATAGCAAGCAATTCTTTTCCAATTGTGGCATAGTTAATCTGAGCTGGATCTAAAGTCTTACTAGCATAGTAAACAACATGCAAAATCTTGTCTTTCCTTTGACCTAACACGGCACCTACAACACAGTCACTAGCATCACACATAATGTCAAAAGATAATTCCCAATCAGGTGATTGAATAATAGGTGCTGAGATTAGTGCTTGTTTGATCAAATTAAAGGATTCTAGGCATTCATCAGTGAATTTAAACTCAACATCTTTCAATAGTAGTTAAGTTAAGGGTTTAGCAATTTTAGAAAGATCTTTAATAAATCGGCAGTAAAACCCTGCATAACCTAGAAAACTTCTAACACCTTTTACACTTACTAGTAGAGGTAAGTGTTCAATAACTTGAACTTTAGCCTTATCAACTTCAATACCTTTTTCAGAGGCTAGATGTCCTAGGATAACTCTTTCTGTCACCATAAAGTGACATTTCTCCCAATTGAGGACCAAATTAGCCAAACATGAATCAAAATCAGTACCATAGACACTAAAATCATCCATGAAGACTTCCATTCTAGACTCTATGAACTCAGAAAAAATGGCCATAATACATCATTGAAAGGTAGTAGGGCGTTACATAGACAAAAGGGCATTCTACTGTAAGCAAAAGTACCATAAGGACAGGTAAATGTTGTTTTTTTTTATTGATCATCAGGATGTATAGGTATTTGAAAGAAACAAGAGTAACCATCTAGATAACAGAAATATTTGTTCGTTGCTAACCTTTCTAACATTTGATCAATAAAAGGGAGAGGGAAATGATCCTTTTTAGTGGAAACATTTAAATTTTCGATAGTCAATGCACATTCGCCAACCTGTAACAACTCTAGTAGGAATAAGTTTATTTTTATCATTACGCACAACAATTGTTCCTCCCTTCTTAGGGACTACCTGCACTGGACTTACCCATTGAGAATCTGGTACAACATAGATGATACGTGCATCAAGAAGTTTAAAAACCTCTTTCTTCACCACTTCCTGCATGTTAGGGTTAAGTCTCCTTTGCCCCTATATACAAGACTTATGGCCTTCCTCTAGATGAATTCTATGCATGAAAAAATCAGGACTTATTCCACTCAAATCATCAAGTGTATTACCAATAGTCTTTTTTATGAGCTTTGAGCACAATTAATAACCTTTCAAGTTGACCATTAGTAAGCTTGGAATTAACTATGACTGGATACATCTCATCATCATCTAGAAAAGCATATTTCAAATTAGGGGGGAGGGATTTCATTTCGGTTGTGTTACTTCCTTGATAGCGCATGATTGTTGAGGCAACGAATGATACCTGTGACTTTCCTCTAGAGTCTCCTTCACCTACATCAGCATCCAAACATAAAAGGGCCTCTGGAGGGTCCTGTAGCATGTCATCCAAAATAATCTCATTAATAATATCGATCTGTAGCATGACTTCTCTATCATGGGGTTTTTCATTGCATTGATTAAATGTTACTTTATCATCTCCTACAAAAAGGGTTAAACTTCCATTTTTAACATCAATGACGGAACCTGTAGTATGTAATAAAGGTCTACTAAGAATGATAGGGATGTGAGCATCCTCATCAATATCTAAACAACAAAACCAACAGGAATAAATAGTTTTCCTACTCTAACAGGCACATCTTATAAAACACCTTTAGGGTGTTTTACAGTTGTATCTGCCATCTGCAAAGTAATATTAATAACTTTTAGCTCTACTATGTCAAGCTTCCTGCAAATTGATAAGGGCATAACACTGACACTAGCTCCTAAATCACATAAAGTCTTATCAATATATAAAGGACCTATATTACATGGAATTGAAAAACTACCTGGATCCTTCATCTTAGGAGGAGATTTATTTTGATGGATCGCACTCCACTCCTCGGTGAGTGCAACTGTCTCCGTTACATTCAACTCACGGTTCCTGCTCAAAATATCTTTCAAAAATTTTGTGTTAGTTGGAACTTGAGTAATTAAATAAGTGAAAGGTGCAGTAACTTGCAAATTCTTAAATTTTTCAAGAAATTTTCAAAAGTGATTATCGTTCTTATTCCTGGTTACCCTGTTCGTAAAGGGCAAAGGAACCTTTGAGGGAGGGATTGTATCAGTAACTGAATCAGCTTTTTGAGGCTGCTTCTTTGGTGCTTCTTTCTCTTTTGGGGCTTCATTATCCTTTTCTACAGTTGCTTCAAGGTCTTCAATGACAGCTGAACTAGTCCTCTTCGTTCTATTCGCAGCATTGTTAGCATCATCATTAGGCATGCTAGGACCTTCATAGTGCTACTGATGGAGCAGGTTGAGGAGGAGGTTGACCTTGTTGCCTTTGAGCTGATGATTGAGCTATTTGTGCTACTTGAGTTTCCAATTGTCGATTGTGACTATGCATAGCTTCCATGGCTTTCTGAATTTGCATCATCATATTCTTGAGTTCCGAAAACTTATTGCTAGTTGGCTGTGGAGGTGCTGGAGGTGGTAGCCTAATGAACCCGGTGGTTGAGGTGGAGCAAATCGTTGAACCTGCTGTTGCTGTGGTGCAAAATGCGGCTGCTACGGATTTTGAACATTGCCAGTATTCTTGTAGGAGAAGTATGGATGATCCTTCCAACCTGGATTGTATGTGTTGGAGAATGAGTTATTCTTATAAGCTTGAAATGCACATACATGCTCCATAGAACTATGGAATTTATGAGTACTATGCCCGAAAGACCCACATAAATCACAGAAGACATCAGTAGCTCTTGAAAGTGCAGCCATTTCAACTACCGTCATTGGATTGGAGGATGGTGTGTTGTTCTTGTCTAGCTTCTCATGGATTGCATTGATTTGTGAAGCCAAACTCTCATATTTGTCATTTACCACATGTTTTCCTCCTCTCATAGCATGTCCTCTAGGATTACCGAAATGAGAATTATGAATGGCGATCTTCTCAATCAAATCATATGCAGCATTAACTTCTTGGTTCATAAATCGACCACTAGTAGCAGAATCAAGCAGTGTTCTACTCTCATTACCCATACCATTATAAAAAGATTGCACTAAAACCACTTCTTAAGACCATGATGAGGGCACATTCTCAATAACACCTTAAATCTCTCCCATGGATCATAAAGCGTTTTATCGGTTTCTTGGTTGAAATTCGTAATTTAACTCCTAAGTTGTGAAGTTCTCTTCGGAAAATAGTACTTCCTTTGAAAAGAAAGAGCCAATTCATCCAAACTGTTAATAGCATCCATGTTTATACCATTTAACCAAGAACGAGCCTTATCCTTCAATGAGAATGGGAACATCATACGTTGTATATAATTCTGAGTTACACCAGCTTGCTTAATTGTATTGCAGTACTAAACGAAGTTATTCAAATGCAAATTCAGATCTTCTTTCATTGTTTCTGCAAGTTGATTTCTTTCTACCATATTCACCAAAGCTAGCTTCAATTCGAAATTCAGAGCCTCTGTATCAGGAACTCGATGACCACCTCCCACTGTTGCCTGAGAATAGTCTTTTGAGGACCTTGCTGGGGGCGGCGGCGGCGGTGCATCATTCCGTGGTACATAATTCTCGTTGAACTGTGATTCGTCCATCTCTTCCTTATCGGAACTATCGCAAATATTCAACTCCGCAAAAAGTTGTGTCAAATCTGTCAGCGTGCGTACGGAAAGAATGACTCTCCGCAATCTCCACTTCCTTCTACGACTCCGCTTATGCAATGATCTTTTTGGTTCAGGATCAATCCAAACCGGCAAACAACCTAATACCTGCACACAATCGAAACTCGAAACAGAAATGAGAACTACCTCAAAGAATGTGAAGGTTCCTTGAGGTGAGGAAATAAAACAAAAATTTAAAACAAAAAGAACAATTATAACCCGACTAATAGAATTAAAAATTTCCTCTCCGGCAACGGCGCCAAAATTTGAACAAGGCTATCGCGCACCTCTCAAAAATAAACCGAACAACTCAAACTAATATAGCTAGGGAAGTAGGGATCGAAACGTTAGGGAAGAGATTAAACTATATTAGTTCTAAAAAGTCTAAACTGTGTAAGGGGCCTTTTATGGAAAGTTCTTTAAAGACTACTAAAACTAAGGAAACAATGACTAAAACTAGTGAAATGACGGGAAATTTATGAATTAAACTCTTATAATAGAAACCTAGGGCTGTTGGTTCACTATGATCCGTCAACAAACTCAATAAACACTCATGAATCAATTCATTGGCATTCATTGAGCTAGGGCTCACTAATTATCTCGAACTTAGACTACCTCAAAACTCCTTTACCGGCTCTGGCTCACATAAATTCATTTTTGCCTATTATTCAGTGGTCTAATTGTGGTAACCTTACCTCTCGACCTCGATTTCGACAATTACCTTACTCACATCTAAAACTGGCCACAATTTAATTGCAATCGATAAAAATCAATAATAGGAATTCAATAAAAAAAAACCAAGAATTAATCAATGAACGTAACATATATTGAAAACATAATCGTAGATCCCCTAGCCCTAGAGAAAAAGACTACTCACACAAAGCTAAAGAAACTAAAACAAGAACAAATTAACAAATCCATGAACATAAACTAATTAAAACTAGAATTAAAACGAATTTAATTACTAGGAAATTAAACTAAACAACTAAATTAACAAAATAAATAAACTAAACTAAAGACTAACAAACTAAGAAGAATCATAAACTAAAAAGAATTGAAAAGCAAAAGGAAAGAAATTACTAAAAGAAAGATTGAATTGCATTAATTAAGAACCAAATCAACAAGAACAAAGTAATTGCTTCTAAAATTCTAGAGTGTAACACCTTGGAATTTCTTAACTTCCTACTTCTTATTTTTCCGGAAAACATATTATAAGTATTAAGGATTATATTTAGGAAAAATTCATGGAAATAATCCAGCCTTTGACCGATTTGCTCATATTGTTCTGACCTTTTGATTAACTAGTTATAATCCCACTTTTAAACTATATCTTCTCAATTTGGTCCCTTTTACAAGTGACCGGTCATTCAGGTCAAAAACTCTATTAAACTTTGGTTTTTATTTTATTTTCTTTTTAAACAAAATTTAGATTTTTTTTCTTTTTTTTTCTCCACCTTTCTCTACTCTTATGTAGAAGTACTAACATCCTCCATTATTGGTCCTTGGAATACCTCCAAATTTACTTACAACCAAAAGATCGTTACTAGTTTGCCACCACTAGCACAACACCACTACCACCTCCGCAACATCAATGTTGCCGCTATCATTTAAGCCGTAAAACTCAATTGGAAAATCTAATCCTAGCCTAACTTGAAAATCTGAAGCATAATTTCAAAACTCCAATTCGAAAATTGAAACCCTAATTGAGTAGAGATCGATGTAAGTTTCAAGTAGATGAATGTATCAACAATGAAATATAAGTTTTAAGAATTGCAAAATGGTGTTAATAAATGGTGGTGATTGTGATTTAAGTGTAGAGGATAATGCAATTTTGATGGAAAGAAGAGAGAGGATTTTGATGCAGAGAGAACTGGTGTGTAAATTAAGACCAATCTTCTTCTTCATCTTGTTTTCATAGGTTGAGCTATGAATTTTCGACTCTTTTTTTGTGTGTTTGGGGGTTTGGGGATGAATGTTGAGGTGTGGTGAATTGAGTTTTGGTTAAAGTGGCGGTGGAGGTTTTGGTTTTGGTGGAAGTTGAGGTGGTGAAGGTGAAGGTGGAAGTGTAATAGAAATTTAAAAAAAATATATTCATTAAACAAATTTGAACCAATTAGATTATGGCACTTATTCAATTACCTTGTACTATAGGTTAGCGACATGTGATAGCAGGTCACGGACCAAAATGAAAAGATGCATACTAAAGGTGGGATTACAACTAGATAAATGAAACGTGGGACTAAAATGAGCAAAATGGTCAAAGGTGGGATTATTCCCATGTATTTTTCCTTATATTTATTCAAACTTCTATATATGGAAAAACGAAAGTATTACCGCCACCGTGATAATAGCTAAAGAATCTATCAAAGTACTACAACAGAAGTATTAAAACCAAAAACCAAATTAAAACCAAATTTCAGAACAATCACAAATCGAATTCAAACCAACATCGAAAATATAAATCAACTTAAAGCTTTATTACATTCCAGAACAATTTTAATGGCCCGTAAAACCAAAACTAAAAGTCTTTAGCAATAAAAAACCATCCAAATAATAGTTAGTAATAAATAAGCAGCAAGCACTCTCACTCCAACCCATCATGAAATGACATATGCCCACTTGTACCCGTAGCTTTGCTTATACTGGACAACTACTCACCACAAGTGGGTCATTGTAGGGCCAAGTCCAACACAAAGCCATGCACACAAAACAAACAATCAGCAAATCTGAGTACATAACTACTAAAGACTATGCAACAAAACAACATGAAATAAAACATGCACACAACTTACGTTTGACAACCTTTCACCTGTGCATAGACTTAACTACTTAATTATTATATTTAAACTTTTGGCTTCTGAATCGAACGAGTTTCCTCCTTAAAAATTGCCCTATTGGGCACTAACTTGGGAGCAACTCCAAGAAGGTATTACTATATCACATAGAGTGATGGAATTACATCGCATTATATATATAATAGAGTACAACGTCTTGTACTCCAATTAGAAGTCATAGATCACTGTTCCATATGACTCTCCCCATTGTTCGTACTCAAGGTATATACGTACCAAGAGTTTTGATGCGAATCCTCTTACACTTTACGTGATTAACCGGTTTAACAATGTTATGACTCACATTTAATATCACATAAAATCATGCATCACATCGAGCAAGCCATATTAATTATCTTCAAATTAAGGTGATTAAAAATTAATCTCATGTATGTTCTTTAATTAAACTAAACTTCCTTTACTACACATTAAACTGTGAGTGGAAACATGTATAAAATATTTGCTCACAACTCCTTTATCATCTGAATAAAAAATTCACAACTACCATTCTTGTTGGTTAAGTAACTAACCAACTTAATAATAACTTCCTTCATTTATTCATAAACTATTAGCAAAATTAAACTGATCATAACAATCCAATTCAATCTGATAAAATTTAAATTACTATTCAACATGGAATGTCCATATAATATGAAATCATGCTTCTAATTAAACTTTTCATGCACCTAAATTCATGATTCAAACAAGCATAACAATATTTCATATAATCAAGGATCATCCAAGCATGAATTCTAATTCTTGTGTTTGTCTTTAGTATTACATACCTTATAAACTAGTGGTGCTCCGCCACAACTTCTAAAAGTGGACTAGATCAAAGTCTCCTACATAAAGAAAACCGAAACTAAATTAAAATCTTGTTGACTAAGTTCTACAACAACTCTAAACTAACTTCAATATTGGAAACTTGTCCAAAACATTCCTTATATGGTGTTTATTCAATTCCATACTACACTGTAATTTTCGGTACATATTTATGCTTTATAAACCTTAATATAAATTTATGCCACTTTAGAAAAGTGTACAGTAATTTAAAATTACCAAAATTCCTTGGAAAACTTCAAAAAAAAAAAAAACATAAATCAATCATACAATGTATTACTTAATTTATATGAACAATTCATGCTAATTACATACTTTAAAAACCTAATTATTCACTTTATAAAATCTGGACAAAATTTTAAACATGATTAAAATCACTTTTAAATTTCATGAAGCTTACTAAAAATTTTATGTAAGTTCATAGAATTAATATGTGATCATACTAGCATAATATGAACACTTAAAACTTATTTTAACTTGTTTCTTTTATATAGTTCTAAAAGTACCGAAATCAAGTGGGAGGGAGCGGTTGCCGGTGGTGATACGGTGGTGGCGCGTGACAGCTCCGGCGAGGGCACGAATCCCGAGAAAAAAACAAGCTTGCCCTTTATTTTTTTCTCGGAAAACCGAACAAAACTTTTTTTTTTTCGAAATTCTTCTCCCTTTTTTTTCCTCTCCCTCTCTCTCTAGATTTTGGAATCCTAATGACAACGAATGATGAATGAAATCTGAAAATTTGGATTTTAAAGGGTATTTATAGGCCCCAAAGTAGGATTTGGAAAAGTCCATACTTATCCTTACAAGTGGAAATTACCTTTAGGCCCTTGCCTTAAAATAAATTAGGAAAAACTTGAAAATTCTATTTTTAGAAGCCTTTTAAAATATTTCATAAACAAAAATATTATTTACAAACACAAATAATTATTTTTAATTAAAACTTATTTTGTATTATTACTTATTTATTTTATTATTATTATTTTCTTTTCATTTAATATTCCTATTGAACATAACTTTTCAATGAAAATATTAAAATTGACTACAAGAAAATAATGTAAATTAAGACGCTTTTGGTGAGACACTTTTTGAAAGAGTCGCTAGACACTTAAAAAAAAAAAAAAAAAAAAAGTTGGACACTTATTTGTGTCGGTATGTATTGGGACCAAAAAAGGGTCCAAATATTGGAATTATGTTTACGTGTCTCATGGGCATGAATTATAATTTAGGTGGTGCCCTTGTATTTTGAATATTGAATAGCCGTTTGGTATATCTGATTCATTCCCACGTCCCGCTGATTTCGTACCTCGCTCATTCCCATCTTCCCATTAACAAACTGTTACTTAATTAAACTAGCTCTCTCAATAAATTTCGAAAAAAAAAACTCTCGCCACCGATCTCCCATAAAACTCTAACTCTCAGTGGAATCAAAGAACTGTAAATCTCTCATCACCTCACAAAATCAATTGTAATTTAGTCTCAATTTGCTCCCCTAAAATCTCAGTAATTCATATTGTGGAATCAAATTGCAAATATCTCATCACCTCACAAAATCAATTCTAATTCAGTCTCAATTTGTTCCTCTAAAATGTCATTAATTCGTCTTGTGGAAACACAACACTGTAAATCTCTCATCATCTCACAAAATCAATTTTAATTCAGTCTCAACTGGATCCCATAAAAATTCAGTAATTCATGTTGTGGAAGCACGCTATAATTATTCGCCAAAGTTTGTTACAATCGATCGAATTTTTCAGGTAAGTCTAGTATTAAGTATTAATTCATTGTAAAATTTACAGATTAATTTGTTGTTTATTGCGTGGCTTTGAGTTTTTATAATTCATTTTTGTTGAATTCCAATATAATGTTAGCTCTAATTATTGTAATTTATCATTAGTTGCTCATTGAATTGAAATTCTATATGCATGCATGTAGATTATAGAACACCTGATTAGTTTTTGTAATATATTTGATCAAGTGGATAAATAGCTACTATATGCTATTTTATGTAATCAGAATTCTATACCATCATAATAAAAATAACTAACTAATAATCAGAATTTTGCATATTATTTCTAATTAGTTGCTCAGAAGTTGATTATTTCATTAGTTTTTGCAATTTTTGACTTGATTAATGTTTGAACGATTAGTCTCATTATGTAGATTAATTTATGTTTGCAATGGTTGTTATGATAATGTTTTTTGAGGGAACGATTGAGTAGAATTTGAGGCTAAACTGAAGTTAGATTTGTAAGTGCCTAGAATTTCTGAGTTAACAGCCATTTAAATTGAAGTAGTATATGCTTACCGTGATTTTGTTCATGTTTTTTTTGGTAAAATGAGTTTGAATTTCAGTTTGTCTATTTAGTCTAAGTATACAGTAACAACCACAGCAACATTCAAAACGTGATTCTTAAACATAGAGCATTTCAATCTCTTGATCCAAATATATACCTGATATCAGTCCTCACCATAATACCAAGACATAGGCAACATTGGACCAGCAACTAACACACTCTACTAAACTTGCAATCAGAAAACAAATCCTAGGCATTTATGACATAATTGAATATAGTATATTGTGTAAAACAAATAAGGGTGCTAGAAGGCTTTTTTGAAAAAAAATAATGGGGCAAATTCCCTTCGGGCATTTGCCGTGGCGTAATGCTCGAAAAAATAATCAATTTGAAAAGAAAAGTTTGCATCATTTGGACACCTGAGCGCAAAGTTGCATCTCTTACAACAATAACATTTAATCTATGGGCCATAAGGTAGTATGAACAATGGGATTAGGTGAGGAGTTCATAAATTTTAGGTTAGCTTGAGTAATTGATTATATTTTTATGATTTGTAGGTTTGAAAATTGATCTTATGGTGTTATATTCCACTTTGTTTTCCTTTACTCTTTTCTTTTTTTTTTTTTTTTT
>PYUH01000113.1:379805-431452 GCA_016808085.1 Suaeda aralocaspica | reverse complement strand
CTTTTTTTTTTTTTTTTTTTTTTTTTTTTTTTTTTTTTTTTTTCTTATTTTCAATGTATACATAGTTTGCGTCTTTTCATTCATTTAAATGGTTGTTTAGAGAGCTGCAGAATTATGTTTGTTTTAGGAATTGATTACTACAAACCTGTGTGTTTGTTTAGGGATGGTGGATTATTGCAAGCTTATGCCTTTTGGTGCAGGAATGTACTGATGTTTAGGACTTGTTTATGGTGTATTTTGAAGGCTTATTTTGTTGCTGCTTTAAGGACTTATCTTAGTGGTATTTAGGGTGGTATTTAAGGGACTGATTTTCATGGGATTAGGGACTGATCTTATAGGTTGTTAAGTATATAGGAAGGTTACTAGGGTAACAGATACAAGGAAATATGAATTAATTGAAGAACCCATGACCATTCAATGAAGCACAGTTCCTTGCTCTCCAAATGTGATAGATCGGAATTGTTATAGATCGAACTTGTTAATATTTTAAATTATTGCCATGTTAATACAACAACTCATAAGGCATTCAAAAACCAAAAGAGTTGTGTTACAGAGAGTACAAGAAGCAGAGCTAGCAGTGACTCTAATGTTGTAATTAAACAATCACTGCCACATTCCTTCAGTTTAGGAAGGGAAAATATTTTCGTTTTGCATTGATTGTATCATCAAATGCATGGTTTTGCATTGATGATGGCTTGATTGTTTTCAAAATTGTATTAACTTAAACGATTGAATGTATTTGGTCTATTTCAAAAATAAATTCCATCTCTAATTTATATTATTACATCTGATTTTTTTTAGTAGCGCAATAGCTGCTGTAATAGTTAATTCTTAGTAGTAGATTTTCATACAGGTAACCAATTAGTCCCTTGGTTATTAATTTTTTTCTCTCTCTCTCTCTCTTTTTATGGAATCGTTTTTTTCTTTTCATTTTTGTCTTTTTCCTGCTTATTTTTGCATTCATAATATTTTATTGGAGGAAAGTTTTATTTGAATGAAAATGACCTATAACATAATGTGTATGTGTTTGACAATATAATTGTATAATAAGCGGCATATATTTGCATTCATTATATGTTGTTTCCGCTCTTACCATGCTAATTTATGCTAATTAACAAGGAAGATGCGGTAGATGAAAAAATTCTTTGTCCTTGTTAGTTTTGTAAACTGGAAAAATCGGTTCCTCTATAGGAAGTAGAAAGACATATTTCATTTAAAGGGTTTTATAAATCATATAAGAATTTGTTTTTTCATGGTAATGGGGATTTGCTTAAGCGTGTGTTAGGAAGTGATGAAGGGACGACTAGTGAAGTACCCCTTGTTGATGGAGCATCTAAAATAGGTCGAGATGACATGGAAGGGCTATTAAGTTCAGTTTTTGGTGTTAATATACTACCTAATGAAAATGTGGCAAGGTAAAACGATGAACCTATTGACGAGCCTACCTATCTTATCCTCCTTCTTAATATCCGTCTCCATCATTTATTATTATTGTTTTGTTTTGGGAAATTTATTAATTTGATTTTTCATGTTTGTGTGTGTGTGTGTGTGTGTGTGTGTTTTTTGACAATATGTAGTTTGGAAGTGTTTGGTGGAGTAGCTTTTGATAAATAGGTTAGCGTGGTGTTTCCGGCTTTATGAAGAGCTTCTTATCTTGGGATTCAAGGTTTTCCTGCTCACCGGCCGTAGCGAAAAGCTAAGGGATGTTACTGTTCGTGTTAACAATTGGGACAAGCTCATTTTGAGGTAAACTATCTCATCAATTCATCATCAATGCTTAATTCTTCATACTTGTGCTTTATATTATAATTTTAAAATAGGATTCAGATTTGTGTTATTAGCTTAAGTTTCTGATATCGTAGTAGAGTAAACCTGACATAATCAATTCAAATAAATAATTGTTGAATGAATGTTCCATCAGTAGCTTGTCTAAATTTTTTGTTGTTTGTGTTTTATTAGGAAAATATGAAGTTATTGTTACAGCTTTATTCTATAATCTTTAATTGAGCTTGGGATAATACTGCAATGCAGGCTATATATATGTATTTTATGAATATTATACTATGGATAGAAACTTCTTAACCAATTATATAGCTAATGTATATTCCGGAT
Source organism: Suaeda aralocaspica (assembly GCA_016808085.1). Classification (NCBI taxonomy): domain Eukaryota; kingdom Viridiplantae; phylum Streptophyta; class Magnoliopsida; order Caryophyllales; family Amaranthaceae; genus Suaeda; species Suaeda aralocaspica. The sequence goes on along the minus strand of PYUH01000113.1, from coordinate 429,340 downwards.
TGCTAGTGCTTCATTTGTCTATCTCAACTTTAGCTTATTCACAAGGCTTTTAGGCTATTTCAATCCAATATCATATGAAACAATATCTCACCTTATGCTATAAACACTTTTCCTAAGATGTTCTGATGACTTCCCCTAAAGTTTCCAATATTGTTATGATATAAACACTTTATGTGTGGCATTGATTCTCATAGAACGCTTTCCTTGTAATGTTATTTCATGTAATCTTGACTTTTTTCTAGCTTTGTTTATGTATTTAAGACTTCTAAAAGGTGCTTGTAGAACTCGTGTTGGGTTAATACAATCAACGCATCAGTTCTGTATGTAATGTCCACACAGGCCACATTCATGGCTCTTGTACTCTTAAATCAGTCTTTGCAACTGTAATATGTCTTGTATTTTGGTTTATTTGTTTGATTTATTTTGTATGCTGATGGGTTTTTTTGTTGATTGTGTTACATTGATGGGTGAACAGTTCCAGGAAATGACATTGGGGTTTTGGAATGTGTTAGGATTCTTGAAGTTTCTTTAACCTGCACCAAAAATAGCTCCTTGATGAGTTGTTTGCCCACGTTAAATGCATTCGATTTAGTTTAAAACTACTCTCCTCTCTGAGAAAACAAACGTGCATATCAAGGTTGTAAATTAAATTAATTAGTGAATGCTTAATGATCGAGAATGAATTCCGTGAACTAATGCTTTTGGGACAAAGTCAACAAATTAAGTGTTTTGCCATCAATTTTTGTTAAAAAATTTTGTATAGGAATTGGTGTACGTGTATATATATATATATATATGTCGCATACTATCTAATCTAATTTTTATAACTGGATTATTAATTAATATTATTTTGTTTTTAAGCAAAAATGAAAATTCATGATAGTGTGACTACAAAGAGCGTCACTATTTATAAAATTGACTGCAAACACCCTTAAAGATTTATAGATAATGACTGCAAAAGGTGCCACGATTCGTAAATAGTGTGACTATGAAAAGCGTCACAATTTATAGATAAAGTGACTGCAAAAAGCGTTAAAAAAAAGTCTGTGTATGGACCTTAAAAATTGTCATAATGATTTAATTATGTCAAAATAAAGTGTGTTCATTATATAAAATATAGACTCCTAAAAGCGCCTTAATATATTCTCGCCAAAAATTAGGACGCTTTTGAAAAGCGTCCCTATGACAAATTGTGACGCCTTTTACTGTCATTATATGACATAAAAAGTATCACAATTGGCCTTATTTTCTTGTAGTATTATACGAGTAAAATACAAAAATACTTCCTTAAAATACGTGAAAATGTGGGAATTACAGTCTACCCACCTTAAAAGAAGTTTCGTCCCGACACTTTTTGTCGATTAGTGTATGGAATTTGAATAGAGACTACTTTTACATCAAACTTTCTTATTATAATAGTATGTTGCTGTAGCCCTTAGACACTTACTTGACAACTTTTTAGTAGACAACCATAAAACTCTTACTTAAAATTGTAGAGACTCATAAAAACTTGCAAATTTGAGGGTAAAAATGCGTGAAAAACAGGTTGTTTTCTACCCCCCTTAATAATCTCGAGTTACGTCTCCTTAACTCTACTTACAAACTTGAAATTGCTCTGGGTACTTTTCTCTCAACAGATCTTCAGCTTCCAAAGTAGCATCATCGGTTTCATGGTTAGACCACAACACCTTTACTATTTTGACACTCTTTCTATGAGTATCCCTGAATTTACTGTCTAAGATCTTAATTGGCCTCTCTTCATCGGTCCAACTTTGGTGTAACTCTATTGTTTCCGGCTGTAATACATGTGACTCATCCGGAACATACTTCCTTAGTTGAGACACATGGAAGACATTATGAACCTTGCTCAACTCCATTAGTAATGCTAGCTTATTGGCTACTTTTCCAACCCTTTGCAAGATCTCATATGTTCCTATGTATTTTGGGCTCAATTTTCCTTTCTTTCCGAATCTCATTACTCCTTTCATTGGTGATACACTAACACCTTATCACCAACTTCTAACACAACTTCTTAGCGTTTTTGATATGCATAGGACTTTTGTCTATCTTGTGCTGCTTGAATCTTTGCTTGTATTACTCTAATTTTCTCTGTGGTTTCTTCTATTAATTGAGGTGCTAGAATCACTGTCTCACTTCTTTCATTCCAACACAAGGGGCTTCTACACTTCCTTCCGTACAAAGCCTCAAAAGGTGCCATGCCAATACTTGCATGGTAACTATTGTTGTATGAAAACTCAATGCGATCTAAGTGGTCCTCACAATTCCCTTGAAAATCCATTACACAAGCCCTTAGCATATCCTCTAAGGTTTGTATGGTTCTCTCTGTTTGTCCATCAGTTGCTGGATGGAAAGCTGTACTCATCTTCAATGTTGTACCAAAGTTCTCCTGGACACTTTTCCAGAATTTTGAAAGAAACCTAGAATCCCTATCTGAGACGATATCTGTTGGAACACCATGTAGCCTCACAACATATTTTATGTAAGCCTTTGCATGTTGTTCCATTTTCCAAGTCTCTTTCATGGGTATAAACACCGCGGACTTCGTAAGTCTATCCACCACAACCCATACGGTAGCATTTTGATTTTTCGACTTTGGGAAGCAAGTCACAAAGTCCATTGATATGCATTTCCATTTCCATCCTAGTATTTCAAGTGGTTCGACCTCTCCTTGTGGTCTCTTATGCTCAAATTAGACATTTTGGCAAGTAACACATTTACTCACAAATTCAGCCACTTCTCTTTTCATCCTTGGCCACCAACACATCTTCTTTAAATCCTTATACAGCTTATCTCCTCCAGGATGCACTGAATATGCGGTATTATGACCCTCCTCCATGATTTTTTGTTTCAAATCCTCACATTTCTATGGAAAACACCTCCTCCCCTTATACCTTAAATTTCCATCCTCATAAATCTTAAAGTCCATAGCTTTTCCTACTATCAACTTTTCCTTAATTCTGTCCAATTTCACATCTCCTTCCTGATTCTTCTTAATTTCCTCAAACATTGTTGATTGGATACTAAGATTACAAAGAATTCCTTCCAACTCTCCCTCCTTCACTATTTCCAAGCTCAATCTTTCTATATCCCTACATAGTTCATTAGTAACCACCAAAGTATTCACTCCATGCTTCGTTTTACGGCTTAAAGCATCTGCTACCACATTGGCTTTCCCTTCATGATATTGGATATTTATGTCATAATCCTTGATCAACTCATCCCATCTCCTCTGTCTCATGTTTAAATCCTTCTGAGTGAAAAAGTACTTCAAACTCTTGTGGTCTGTGTATATCCTATACTTTACCCAATACAGGTAATGTCTCCAGATTTTTAAAGCAAACACGATTGCTGCTAACTCCAGATTGTGAGTAGGGTAGTTTGCTTCGTATGGTTTCAATTGCATTGAAGCATAAGCAATCACCTTTCTATTTTACATTTACACACATCCCAAACCATTTTTAGAAGCATCAATATACACATCATAAGATTCACTTCCATCCGGCAAAGCCAGCACTGGAGCTGGAGACAAACGCTCTTTTAAGGTCTGAAATGCCTCCTCACACATATCACTCCACTCAAACTTGCAGTCTTTCTTCATTAAGGACGTCATTGGTTTAGCAATCCTCGAAAAGTCCTTCACAAACCTCCTATCATAACCTACTAATCCTAAGAAACTCCATACATTCGTTACATTCTTAGGTGTAGGTCACTCCTTAAATGCTTCAATCTTGGCTGGATCTACTTCAACTCCCTCTATAGACACAACATGCCCCAACAATGCTACTTTCTCCAACCAGAACTCACATTTTGAGAACTTAGCATACAACTCATTCTCTCTTAATGTCGTCAAGATTGTTCTTCAATGTTCCACATGTTCTTCTTTACTCTTAGAGTACACCAAGATGTCATCAATAAAAACAACCACAAAGTTATCCAAGAACCGTTGGAAAATCCTATTCATTAGATCAATGAAAATTGCTGGCGCATTGGTGAACCCAAAAGGCATAACAGTGAACTCGTAGTGCCCATATCTCGTACGAAAAGCCGTTTGTGGTATGTCCTCATTAGCAATCCTCAATTGATGGTATCCTGAACTCAAATAAATCTTTCAAAAAACACTAGCTCCTTTTAATTGATCAAACAAGTCAGCAATCCTCGATAATGGATACTTATTTTTGATTGTCGCCTTATTCAGCTCCCTATAGTAAACACATAATCTCAAACTCCCGTCTTTCTCCTTTCAAAACAGTACCGGTGCACCCAAACATGAAGCACTAGGCTTAATGTAACCTTTTTCCAACAAATCTTGCAATTGCTCCTTTAAGTCACTCATTTCTGCAGGTAACATCCTATAGGGGTCTTTGGAATTAGGTGATGTTCCTAGGACTAAATATATAGTAAAGTCAATCTCTCGTTTAGGAGGCATCCCCGGAATCTCTTTCGGAAACACGTACATAAAGTCCCTTACTACCTCAATATCCTCGGGCTTCACAGTATCAACATGATCCACATTTCTCACACTACAAAGGTAAATGGGAAAACCTCTCTTCAGAAACCTAACAAACCTCATTACTGACACTATTTTGTTGTGTTTTGGTCTTCCTGCCCTCCAATAACTCACCTTCTTATCCTTATTCATTAACGAGATCTTCTGTGGTTCACATAGAATCTCAGCTTTATGTTTACTCAACCAATCCATCCCTAGGATCACTTGTAGGACTCCTAAATCAAACTCGATTAGGTTAGTCTCATAAAAGACGTTTCATTCTTTTAGAGTGAATGATTCACTTTGGTTTGGTTGTTTACACAACCATTAAGATAATTATAAAGCACATAAGAAATGGTTCTTCTTCTTCTTCTTCTAATAGTGATAAACAAATTTAGAACCTATTTAATTAATTATAGGAGTGTATTGATTAATTAGCCTTCAATTAAATTAATCTAGAAGTGGAGAGTTTAATTGTTAAAAATCGTGAGTTTTAGGTTGTATCTGCGAGTACCACTTAAAATCCACATAAATTTGGTATTAGAGCAATGGTGAAATTGATCAGTGCTCGCTTCCTTACTTCAATCTCTTTTGTATCATCAAGCCAATTTAATTTATAGGGACTGGTATGATCTCTCTGTGTCAATTTCAGCCTTTTTACCAGATCTTTTGAAGCTACATTAGTGCAGGATCCACTGTCAATGATTAAATTGCATTTACATTAGTGCAGCCTTTTTACCAGATCTTTTGAAGCTACCAGATCTTTTTACCAGATCTTTTAAACCTTTATATTCAGCAATCTTCTCCACTTGTCTTTCCCATTCAAGATAGTCATCTGGGGAACCTTAGCCAGTGAAGTCATCAAGTTTAATGCCACGATCATCAAACTTTGGCTTGCTTTTTGAACGTCTTTTATGGCAATTAGAAGAAGAAGATGAGTGAGAATCTGCATCATCATCACCACGAAAATAATGTATGGATTGAGGATCAAGCTTTCGTTGTAATTGTTGAGCCAAAACATCAATTCGAACATTATCCTGCTTTTGTCTCGCATCCATAGCCTCTAATTTTGTCATCATGTCTTGAATTAGTTGTGTCAAATTTGATTCCCCCATGATGGATTGAAGAAACCTTGAAATCTGATACCAAATTGATGTATAGGACACGGTCCAATAAGATACGAACTCAACATGTTTTCAAACCTGGTGATTTGGTATGGATTTATCTCAGAAAGGAACGTTTTCCACATAAAAGAAAGAATAAATTGATGCCTAGAGCTGATGAATCTTTTGAGGTGATTGAGATATATGGTGACAATGCCTATAAAATTGATTTGCCTGATGAGTATGGTAATGTGGGTGCTACTTTCAATATTAGGGATCCATCACCATACTATGATGATGTGAATTTCAGGGCAAATTCTTTTCAACCAGGGGAGAATGGTGTGAATTTAGGTGCTAGTGAAATATCCTATGAATCACCAATAGTGGATGAGCCAATCAACATATTAATAAATCCTATTGGGTTTGATAAGGATAAATCACAGGTTTGGGTGACAATGATAATGGTGAGCACTGACACTGTGGAGACATGTGATGGTGGTGGCTACCTAGCCAACACTATTAACTATTAACCATTCATATGATTGTCATTGGCGGAGTGAGTCATTAAAAGAACGTTTGACAATGATAATGGTGAGCATTGACACTGTGGAGACATGTGATGGTGGTGGCTATCTAGCCAACACTATTAACTATTAACCATTAATATGCTTGCCACTGGTGGAGTGAGTCATTAAAAGAAGGTTTAGCAGATTATTAATGCAATCACAGGATGTTACAAAATGGTGGTGACAGGGGAACAAGTTGGTTTGGTCCATGAGTTTTTTCCCATTTCAGTTGATAGGGTTTTCTCATTTTGGACATTACTATTATTAGTGCTTGTGGATTCTTGATCATCATAAATATGCTAAAATACATGGAGAATGATTTCTTGAAGGTTTCTTGATTAAAATATTGAATATTGAAGCATTTCTTAAAGTTCTTGGAATTCTTGAATTTTGCGCAAAATTGGAAGCACTATGGCGTGATTTTGGACGATTTTTGTAGTTCTTAGGCATCTTCAAGATTTCGTGATTTTTGGTGTAATTTCTGATGATTATCTTGTTTATTATTTATTTAATCAAGTTTTTAGGATATTTTCTTGATTAGTTAGTTAGTTAGAGTTTGTTAGGAAAGATAAGATCAAGTTGCAAGTTGCATGATGATGTGGCAATCTTATCTTGAGTTTGTTGAGCAATTTGTGTAAGTGGCACAAGTGGGCGTGTTTTCCTACTTGTTTTCATGTGTTTCTTAGTTGTTTTTATCTAGGATTTTGTTGATGATTATACCTATAAATAATCACAACATTAGGTTGTTAAATTAATTAAGTTTTATGCATTAAAAATTCAATACATGAATTTCCGAAAATTACGCGAATTGTGGACTTCAATTTGTTTGAAATTTTCTATCATGAGTCAACAGTAATAAACAAATTTAGAACGTAGTTAATTAATTACAGGAGTGTATTGATTAATTAGCCTTCAATTAAATTAATCCAGGAGTGGAGAGTTTAATTGTCAAAATCGTGAGTTTTAGGTTGTATTTGCGAGTACCACTTAAAATCCACATCAATAACTACTAAAGAATATGCAACAGAATACCATGAAATAAAACATGCACATAACTTACCTTTGACAACCTTTCACCTGTGCATAGACTTAACTACTTAATTATTATATTTAAACTTTTGGATTCTGCATCGAACGGGTTTCCTCCTTAAAAATCACCCTATAAGGCACCAACTTAAGAGCAACTCCAAGAAGGTATTACTATGTCACATAAAGTGATGGAATTCCAGTGCATTATAAATATAAAAGAGTACAACGTCTTGTACTCCAATTAGAAGTCGTAGATCACTGTTCCATACGACTCCCCCCGTTGTTCCTACTAAAGGTATATACGTTCCAAGAGTTTTGATGCGAATCCTCTTACACTATACGTGATTAACCGGTTTAACAATGTTATGACTCACATATAACATCACATAAAAACATGCATCACATCAAGCAAGCCATATTAATTATCTTCAATTTAAGGTGATTCAAAATTAATCTTATGTGTGTCCTTTAATTAAACTGAACTTCCTTTACCACATATTAACTGTGAGTGGCTAAATATTTACTTTCTCCTTGACATCACATTAAACTGTGAGTGGCAACATGTATAAAATATTTGCTCATAACTACCATTCTTGTTGATTAAGTAACCAACCAACTTAAAAATTACTTCATTCCATTATTCATAAACTATTGGCTAAATTAAACTAGTCATAGCATTTCAATTCAATCTTATAAAATTTATATTACTATTTAACATGGAATGTCCACATAATATGAAATTATGCTTCTAATTAAACTTGTCATGCACCTAAATTCATGATTCAAACAAGCATAACAATATTTCATTTAATCAAGGGTCATCCAAGCATGAATTCTAATTCTTGTGTTTGTCTTTAGTACTTACGTACCTTGTACTATAGTGGTGCTCCGCCACAACTTCTAAAAGTGGACTAGATCAAAGTCTCCTACTTAAAGAAAACCGAAACTAAATTAAAACCTTGTTGACTAAGTTCTACAACAACTCTAAACTAACTTCTTTATTGGAAACTTGTCCAAAACATTCTTTATATGATCTCTATTCAATTCCATACTACACTTTAATTTTCTATTGTATGACTACTTGGTTTTCGGGACTTGTTTATGCTTTATAAAACCATAATAAAAATTTTATGCCACTTTATTAAAGTGGACAACAATTTATAATTACCAAAACTCCATAAATCAATCATACAATGTATTACTTAATTTATATGATTAATTCATGCTAATTACATACTTTAAAAGCCTAATTATTCACTTTATAAAATCTGGACAACAGGTTAAATATGCTTAAAATCACTTTTAAACTTCATGAAACTTACTAAAAATTATATGTAACATCATAGAATTAATATGTGATCATACTCGCATAATATGAACACTTAAAACTTATTTTAACTTGTTTTTATAAAAATATCCGGTTTATTAATTAACTTTAAAGTCATGAAAAACTCATAAAAACATCATAAATTCATGGCAAAACTCTTCCAAATCAACTAACGTAATTATGAAACCAATCTATGCTTTAGCAAAATTTTTCATAAGCCAAAACATGTTCATAATATTTATTCTATTTAATTTCATGATTACAAAATTTGGACAGCAATTTATTTTATATTCAAAGCCTTTAAAAAATCAATCTAAACTTCACAAAATCATCATGAATTCACACAACAACAAATCATGATCATAATATTGAAGTTTAGATCATCAAAACTCATAAAAATCATAACTTTCATACTTTTCAAACCCTAATCTAAAATTTCATGAACAACAAATTAATGCATGCCTTAAAACAAATCATAACTTCATTCAAACATGATTGAAACTTATAAAATCATGATTAAACCATAAATATGAACATAAAGTTGCAAGATTGAATCAAAAAGAAAGAAGGAGATTTTTTTATAAAGTTCAAAAAGTACTGAAATCAAGGGTGAGGGAGTAATGACCGGTGGTGGCGCGTGACAGCTCCAGCGAGGGCACGAATCCTGAGAAAAAAACGAGGTTCCCTTTTTTATTTTTCAAAAAACCGAACAAATCTTTTTTTTTTTGGAAATTCCTCTCCTTTTTTTCGCTCTCTCTCACCCTCTCCAGATTTTGGAATCCTAATGACAATTAATGATGAACGAAATCTGAAAATTTGGGTTTTAAAGGGTATTTATAGGCCCCAATGTAGGATTTGGAAAAGCCTATACTTATCCTAACAAGTGGAAATTAGCTTTAGGCCCTTGCCTCAAAATAAATTAGGAAACTCTTGTAAATTCTATTTTTAGAAGCCTTTTAAAATATTTTATAAACATAAAATATTATTTATAAACACAAATGATTATTTTAAATTAAAACTTATTTTGTATTATTCTTTGTTTATTTTATTATTATTATCATATTCTTTCCATTTAATATTCCTATTGAACATAACTTTTCAATAAAAATATTGAAATTATACGAGTAAAATACAAAAATACTTCCTTAAAATACGTGAAAATGTGGGGTATTACATGGAGTGAGAAGTGTTTTAGGATTCCTAAGTCTAAAAATATGCTAAAAACTAGTGAGGATCGTGCCCCCAATATATGGAATATTTATAAGATTTAGGTTTTGATTATAATAAACCCACGAAGAAAAACCGCGCGACAAAACCGAACGAAAAAAAATAAACATTCGACCTACGCCCTCATAGGCCAAATTGGAGTTGTTCCCTGCGCTCGCTGGTGTGCTAGTTTGGGAGTTCTGAACCTCCTGATATATGTTGCGCCCGCATAGGTCATAGTGGATTTTAGCGTATGCGCCCGCATCTATTATGCTTGAGCCCATAATGACGATCTTTATTGTTTCTTCGCTCAATCTCTCCGAATCTTATTTTTAGCTTCTCGTAACTTGGTACGCATCCCGAGACAAGCACATTTTGACTTGTTTTAGCTTCTAATGACTTATAACTCCCTATTACACTCATGTAACATGTAAAACAACCCGAACACCACGTGTAATAACTAAGGAAGCATAAAATAACACTAGAAAGCTCAAAAAGTCTACTAAAGACGCTAAAACCGTCCCGAAATATAACTTAACATCGAAAGACGATATTCAATCAAAACAAAGCCACAATCTTAAAAATTTAGCGCAAGAATCAACTGAAAATGAGGGAGAAACACAACATAAAGCATGTATATCATATGTCATGACCTTATAGTTAAACAAATATCAAATTCTCATATATTATTTGTTGTATGAACGATAATGCTCATAGTGTTGGCTCATAGTGTTCTTTAATTGCAAGGAATTAGGAAAGAGTTTGCGCCGGGAGCATACCAAATTGAGATTGAAATTGTGACATTTTTAACGAAAAGGTCATGGCTTAGTCACTTAATGAACTTCAGGGGCACCGCGTGGAACTTTTAATTTGGGAGGGCACAACGTAGAAAATACAATACCCTAGGGGCATCATGTAGGAAACTCCAAAAAAAATTCTTCGAATTTATTTTGAAACAAAGAAAAAAAACATTGCTTCACTCGCCGAAGATCCTCTAACCGGCTACCCCTCGTCGTCGCTCCTCCCCTCTCTGGCGCCCCTACTACAGGCTGCCACCATCGGCGGCCATTGTGCCACCCTTGCTCCCCTCTTTGGTAAAATTCGAACCTTTTATAAATAAATTAAGTTTTCTCTTTTTTCTGTTTGATTCAATCTTGCAAATCCATGTTTATAATTATGATTAATCATGATTCTATTGTTTTACTCATGTTTTTATAGTATTTAATTTAGTTTAAAGCATGAATTGACATATATGACAAGTTTATGAAAGTATTAGAAGCATGATTTTATAATATTTTGACATTCCACATTTATACCAGGAATCTCCCTCTGGTGAAAGAATGACACACATTAGCTTCACTATCTTCGGACAACACTATGAGAGGGATGTAGATGAATTAAATGAGAGGTTTCTATGGAATTCTGAGAATGCGGTATGGTCTACAGTAGAGCATGAGTGGGGACCGTATTTTGAGGGAACTTGGTGGGAGCGAATTACTAATGGCAGTTCCACTTTCACTTCTACCACTGCCAAAGCATCGGAGGTCCAGCATCCTGCCCTTCGGTACTTCCTGAGATATGTGGTTTACTGTCTATTTTCGAGAGGAGATTTAGGTCAAGTCTACCCTAATGAAATTAGACTATTGTGGATGGTTACAGAAGGATATGTCAGACAACCTCTCCATTACAACGTCGGGTTCTTTCTAGCTCGCCGATTTGCTAAGATTGTAGAGGGGATTACTAACATCGGCATTATTTACATAGGTGGCATGATCACATGGCTGGCCCACACTGAGGAGATCCACTGCCTAAACATGGTAGAGGAGAACCCCTACCTCGACATTATTACCTTGCGACATTATCAGAAAGGGCACAAAGAGAGACTTATTTGGTGCGCTCAGGAAATTTCATGGTGTTACCTGCCTAATGCCTATGTTAGTCTTACCTATCAGGAGCACCCAGACGGACAAAACCCTTGGAGGATTCCACCTGACAACATCCCACTACTGCAGAGGGCGGACTCCGAAAAGAGAGCAATTTAGATGGTCAACCTAATCCAACAAGCAGGCGGCTAACCCCAACATCCTCCAGCTCCACCACAACCTGAGCCACCGAGACATACCTATGCTGGTCGTTCCTCCTCCACCTTCTATATGACTCCCCTGATGAACCGGCTCGATGATATGCATCTCTATAACCAGCAGATGTTTAACAGGGTAGATCATTCACTTAGAGGACTCCGTTCCGATGTTGACTTGCTGTAGAGAGTCCAGCGGAGAGAGCACATGATTAATGTTGAGTCTAGTGCAATTCAAGGATTCTCGAACCACCCTAACTGGCCACCCTCTATAACCAACAGATGTTTAACAGGGTAGATCATTCACTTAGAGGACTCCGTTCCGATGTTGACTTGCTGTAGAGAGTCCAGCGGAGAGAGCACATGAGTAATGTTGAGTCTGGTACAGTTCAAGGATTCTCGAACCACCCTAACTGGCCACCCACATATGACCCTAGCACCGAGCTTACCTCATATCCTTATCAGCCGTTCTATGACCAGTGCTATCCTAGGTGCTGGGGACCCGGTCAGTAGAGCTCGGCTTCACCTCCTTCCTATGTTTTGCATGGTTATTTATCCCGGGACGGAATAAAATTTGGTTTGGGGGAGGATTTATGTATATTTGTATTTTAATTTTTTTTTTGCTTAGTTTTCTTCAATTTTTACTTAGTTTTATTTTTATTTTTGTTTTATTTTTCTTCCTATTTTTACTCTTTTTCTTTGGAGATTGGTTTGTTTCTTTTCTTTTTCATGATTTTTTTTCAAGCAGGATGTATTATTGATTCGGTACTTAGTTGGACTCCTGTTAGGAATTGATAATAATTTGATTACATCATTCCAACTTCTCCTTCGCTTTTGTTTTGTTTTGTTTTGTGTGTTTAGTTAACTTTAATTGCTTTCTTAATTTAGTTTTATTGCTCTCTTAAGATTGTTGCATGGTTTGTACCATTCGTTAGGAATGGGAGATTACATGTGACCAAAAAGATTATACTATTTATTTAGGTTTAATTTTAGAGAGAATTGATTTAAGGGATTATTCGTGTCGCGATTGAGTTTTATTGTTGGAATTGACTACTTCTGTATCCCCTTGTGCTTATTTTGAAAACTTTATCACTCTTCACTGCGGATGGATCCACATGTGTGATTTGTTAGCTATGAATTGAATTTGATTGCTTGATTTCCTTTTATTGGTAACTCTTTCAACCTTGCTTAGGTCATGGACTTGAACTGTGTTAACGGGGGATTTGAGCCACTTTTGATCATAATATCATTCATATATATCTTTCATGTGTGCTTAGTTCCTGGTGAAATTATGATCTTGTGTTTGACATTGGATTCTAATAACTTTAATTGTGGATTTTGTGTATGTTGCACATGATAAAAGGCCTTCATTTCTTCTTTTGAGCCTCAGAGTTTCATCTCCTACATTTATATATTCCCTTGATCCTATGTTTTGAGTTTTTATCCCTTTCATTTGTATTTTTAGCCGCATTACAAGCCTATTAGCCTTGATACATAATGCATTATATGCCCAAACTTGGTTTGGGGGAGCTAAAGTGGTGGTGATGTTGTTAAAGTAACGTTTGAAGGGTGTTTTGAAGGATTGATGGTGAAATAGTTGGAGATGTTATTTGTAAAAGTTTTATTATAAAGTTTCACATATAAGGCTCTGTATTCCAATGTCTAGGTTGTTGTAGTTAATTAAAAAGTCATATTTTATTCATGGCCCAGTTATGTATGTGTAATGATTATGTTTATTGTTAATTAAATTATAAGCAAAAACGAATCATTAAGAGTCGTGAAACTAAGATATATTATGCATGAAAAGTAAAGAAAAATTTTAAAGCATAATAAATTTGAAAAAAAAAGACATGAAATAAAAAGAAAGAAGTTTAAAGTTTGTGAAGTAGTGGTTGTTGATTGAATATGAGATTTATGGTGTTGATGTGAAAAATAAAGAAAATTTGGTTTGATTTGGTTGAATTGGATGATGGAGAATGTTGATGATTTTTTGAAGTTGTTGATGCTTTTTTTTATTTGGTTTTATACACGTATGCCCCGCATTCCACCACATTATCCCAAATTTTATCCTACCTATCACCCTAGCCACGTTACAAGCTTATTAAAGTCCTTTTTGATATTCGTACACATGCTATGGTTATTGTGAAGTGAATCCTTTGTCAAGGTCGTAGAGTACTGATTCCATTCCGAGTCGACATTAGGATGAGTGGATACCTTTTAAACACTTGCATGAGGTGTGAGATGTGGGTTTCGGGTTCTTAAAATTGCATTTTAAACACAGTTTGCATTGCATTCCATATTTGGTTGGGAGGTGAGGGTTAGTAATTCATTGTTATAAGCGCATCATTAATTGTGTGGAGTGACAACCCGTGAGCTACTCTAGTCATCGATTCATTAAACTTGCTTGGTTGGTTTTGTTTGACCCGTATATAGGAAGGAAGATAATTGGATGATTAATTGGCTGGCTTTGATCCATGTGTCTTCTAATGTTGTCTTGAGTTATGATGCTTATTTTGTTTAATGCGGTGTAGGCAACTTCGTTGTGTTTAGCTCGGGACGAGCAAAGGTTCGGTTTGGGTTAATTTGATATATGTGTTTTATGTTGTGTTTTTCCCTAATTTTCAGTTGATTCTTGTGCTAAATAGTTAAGTTTGTGGCTTTGTTGTGATTAAATATTGTCTTTCGATGTTAAGTTATGTTTTGGAACGGTTTTAGCATCTTTACTTGACTTTTAGAGCTTTTTATTGTTGTTTTATACTTTTTCGGTTATTACGCGTGGTTTTCGGTTTGTTTTATATGTTATAGGAGCGTAATAGGGAGTTATGAAGTCAATAGAAGCTAAAACAAGTCAAAATATGCTTGCCTCGGGGTGCGTGCCAAGTTACAAGAAGCCACGAACGTGATTTGAAGAATCGAGCAAAGAAATAAGCAAGAAAATGTTGTTCATTATAGTTGATGCGGGCGCAACCCCTAAATAATCATTTGATCTATGCACGCACAACATAGATCAGGAGTTTCAGAAGTCACAAAATAGAAGACCTGTGGGCGCAGGGAACAAAGCGAAATTCTTCTATGCGGGCGCAAGTGGTGGTTTTCTTGGTCCGATTGAGTTTTCTGCGCGGTTTTGCTTCGTGGGTTTTATTTTAATAAAACCTAATCCTATAAATACTCTAATTAAAGGGGGCACGACCCTAATGAGTTTTTAGCATATTTTTAGACTTAAGAATCCTAATAGCTCTTTTCTCTCTAGAATTTTAGAAGCACTTAGTTTGTTCTTGAAGATTGAATTTCAATTAATGCAATTCATTCATTATTTTGGTAATTTCTTTCCTTATGCTTTTCAATTCTCTTTAGTTCATGAATCTCTTTAATTTCTCAGTTTTTCGTTTAGATTAATTAATTTTGTTGTTTTACTTCTTAATTTAGTTTTAATAGTAATTAATTTACTTTTAATTCTAGTTTTAATTAGTTTTTGATTATGAATTTGTTATTTGAATTTGTTCTTGTTTTAGTTCCTTTAATTATGAATGAGTAGTCTTTTTCTCTACGGTTAGGGGATCTATGATCATGTTGTGAATTTATTTTATGTTCATTAATAAATTCTTGGTTTTTAATTGAATTCCTATTATTGATTTCTATTGATTGCAATTAAATTGTGGCCAGGTTTAATTGTAAGTTAGGTTATTGTCGAAATCGAGGCCGAGAGGTAAGATTACCATAATTAGACCACTGAATAATAGGCGAAAACGAATTTATGTGAGCGAGAGCCGGTAAAGGAGTTTTGAGGGAGTCTAAGTTCCAAAGAATTAGTGAGCCCTAGTTCAATAAATGCCAATGAATTGATTAGTGAGTGTTTAATGAGTTTGTTTATTGATCATAGTGAACCAATGGCCCAAGGTTTTCATTATAATAGTTTAATTCATAATCTTCCATAGTTTTAGTTTTAGAAGTCTTTTATCGAACTTTCCAGAAAAGCCCCTTACACACTTTAGACTTTTTAAAACTAATAGGATTTAATAGCTTCCCTGAGGATTTGATCCCTACTTCCTAGCTATATTAATTAGAGTCGTTCGGTTATTCTTGAGAGGTGCGCGATAGCCTTGTTCAGGTTGCCAAGGAAACACGGGAGGAAAGGCAATGCCTCAAGGCAGGAATAGAAAGGGAAGTGCAAATGGAGGAGGCCAGACTATGACCTCGAATACTAGAAAGCTGAATGTGATGGCTGGAAGTGAAGCTGATGCAAGTAAGGATGTAATTACTATACTTTCTCTATTCACTCTCTTCCTGTTAAAGTTTTGTTTGATTCTGGTGCAACATATTCTTTTGTATCCGCTGAGATTTTGGAAAGTTATTGCCTGTATTGGGAAAAGTAGATACAATAGATATGTTAATACAGTTACCATCAGGACAAGAAGTACAATGTTCAAGGAGATTTTTCGATGTTCTAATAGAAATTGAGGGAGTGGAGTTCAAGGCTTATCTGATTAAGTTTGATTTGGGTGACATGGATGTGATTCTTGGAATGGATTGGTTGATAAGAATAAGACTCAGATTTGTGAGCCAAAGAAGATCTCGTTTTGTTAATAAGGGGAAGAAAGTAAGCTATTGGAAGGCAGGAAGGCCAAAACACAACAAAATAGTGTCAGTGATGAGGTTTGCTAGGTTTGTGAAGAGAGGTTTTCCGATTAACGTTTGTAGTGTGAGGGATGTAGATCATGTGGATACTGCTAAGCCTGAGGACATTGAGGTAGTGAGGATATTTTTGGATGTTCCAATAGAAACTGAGGGAGTGGAGTTCAAGGCTAATATGATTGAGTTTGATTTGGGTGACATGAAAGTGATTCTGGGAATGCATTGGTTGAATAAGCGTAAGACTAAGATTTTGAGTGAGCCAAAGAAGATCTCATTTGTTAATAAGGGTAAGAAAGTGAGCTATTGGAAGGCAGGAAGGCCAAAACACAACAAAATAGTGTCAGTGATGAGGTTTGCTTGGTTTGTGAAGAGAGGTTTTCTGATTTACCTTTGTAGTGTGAGGGATGTAGATCACGTGGACACTACAAAGCCCGAGGACATTGAGGTAGTGAGGGACTTTCATAACGTGTTTCCGTAGGAGATTCCCGGAATGCCTCCGAAGCGAGAAATCAACTTTACCATAGACTTAGTTCCAGGAACAACACCTATCTCCAAAGCCCCATATTTGATGGCACCTGCGGAAATCAGCGAGTTGAAAAAGCAATTATAGGATTTGTTGGAGAAGGGTAACATTAGGCCTAGTGCTTCACCTTGGGAAGCGCCAATGCTGTTTTTAAAGAAGAAAGATGGGAGTTTGAGGTTGTATATTGATTATTGGGAGTTGAATAAGGTGACGATCAAGAACAAGTATCCTTTACTGAAGATTGATGACTTGTTTGATCAATTGAAAGTAGCTAATGTTTTTTTAAAGATTGATTTGAGGTCAGGATACCATCAGTTGAGAATTGCGAATGAGGACATACCTAAAACGATTTTTCATACGAAGTATGGGCATTATGAGTTCACTGTTATGCCTTTTGGGTTAACTAATGCGCCAACAATTTTCAAGGACTTAATGAAGAGGATCTTTCAACGGTTCTTGGAAAAGTTTGTGGTTGTTTTCATTGATGACTTTTTGGTTTACTCTAAGAGTAAAGAGGAGCATGTAGAACATTTGAGGACAATTTTGATGACATTGAGGGAGATAAATTGTATGCTGAGTTCTAGAAATGTGAGTTCTAGTTGGAGATTGTAGCATTCTAGGGACATTTCATCTCAAAACAGGGGTTAAAGTAGATCCATCCAAGATCGAAGCACTAAACAAGTGGCCTACGCCTAAGAATGTGAGGAACGTACAAAGTTTCTTAGGGTTGGCAGGGTATTTAGGAGGTTTGTGAGGGAATTTTCGAGAATTGCTAAACCAATGATGTCGTTAATGAAGAAGGACTGTAAGTTTGTATAAAATGATAAGTGTGAAGATGCATTTCAGACCTTAAAGGAGCTTTTAACTACAGCTCCAGTGCTAACTTTACCTGATGGAAGTGATTCTTATGATGTGCATAGTGATGCTTCAAAAAATTGTTTGGGATGTTTGTTAATGCAAAATAGAAAAGTGATTGTGTATGCTTCAAGACAATTGAATCCATACGAGGTAAACTATCCTACTCACGATCTTGACCTAGCAGCAATTGTGTTTGCTTTAAAGATATGGAGGCATTACTTGTATCGAGTAATGTGTAGGATATACACGGACGATAAAAGTTTAACGTAGGGAGGAGATGGCTTGAGTTTATCAAGGATTATGATTTAGATATTCAATACCATGAAGGGAAGGCCAATGTGGTAGCGGATGCTTTAAGCCGTAAAACGAAGGTTGGAGTGAATACTTTAGTGGTCGCTAACGAACTATGTAGAGACATGGAGAGAATGAACTTGGTGATAGTGAATGAGGGAGAGTTGGAAGGAATACTTTGTAATCCCCGTATCCAACCAACAGCATTTGAGGAAATAAAAAAGAACCAGGAAAATTACCGAAAGTCAATATATGATATTTTCAAAGGTTTAAAAGTGTTTTTAAGAGGGTTTACAAAGGTGCCAGTTTTGAAAAATTACCGAAAGTCAAGTATTTTGCAATACAAAAATTAAAGTAAAATATGGAATTGAATAGAAACCATATAGGGAATGTTTTGGACAAGTTTCCAATATAGAAAGTTAGTTTAGAGTTGTTATAGAACTTAGTCAAAAAAGTTTTAATTTAGTTTCGGTTTTCTCTATGTAGGAAACTTCGATTTAGTCGACTTTTGTGGCGGATCACTACTTTAACAAAAGGTACATAAGTACTAAAGACAAACCTGGAAATTAGAATTTATGCTTGGTTGATCTTATGATATGTTGTTGTGTTTGATTGGATTGTGAAAGTGACATGCAAGACAAGTTTTATTAAAAGCATAATTTTATATTATTTTGACATTCCATATAATAACAACACAAATTCTTCAAGGTTAAATGAGAATATTATGATCAATTTAAAATTTGCTAATAGCTCAGTCATGAAGAAAGGAAGTTGTTTAAGTTGGTTAGTTACGTAATCAACAAGAAAANGTTTGCTTGGTTTGTGAAGAGAGGTTTTCTGATTTACCTTTGTAGTGTGAGGGATGTAGATCACGTGGACACTACAAAGCCCGAGGACATTGAGGTAGTGAGGGACTTTCATAACGTGTTTCCGTAGGAGATTCCCGGAATGCCTCCGAAGCGAGAAATCAACTTTACCATAGACTTAGTTCCAGGAACAACACCTATCTCCAAAGCCCCATATTTGATGGCACCTGCGGAAATCAGCGAGTTGAAAAAGCAATTATAGGATTTGTTGGAGAAGGGTAACATTAGGCCTAGTGCTTCACCTTGGGAAGCGCCAATGCTGTTTTTAAAGAAGAAAGATGGGAGTTTGAGGTTGTATATTGATTATTGGGAGTTGAATAAGGTGACGATCAAGAACAAGTATCCTTTACTGAAGATTGATGACTTGTTTGATCAATTGAAAGTAGCTAATGTTTTTTTAAAGATTGATTTGAGGTCAGGATACCATCAGTTGAGAATTGCGAATGAGGACATACCTAAAACGATTTTTCATACGAAGTATGGGCATTATGAGTTCACTGTTATGCCTTTTGGGTTAACTAATGCGCCAACAATTTTCAAGGACTTAATGAAGAGGATCTTTCAACGGTTCTTGGAAAAGTTTGTGGTTGTTTTCATTGATGACTTTTTGGTTTACTCTAAGAGTAAAGAGGAGCATGTAGAACATTTGAGGACAATTTTGATGACATTGAGGGAGATAAATTGTATGCTGAGTTCTAGAAATGTGAGTTCTAGTTGGAGATTGTAGCATTCTAGGGACATTTCATCTCAAAACAGGGGTTAAAGTAGATCCATCCAAGATCGAAGCACTAAACAAGTGGCCTACGCCTAAGAATGTGAGGAACGTACAAAGTTTCTTAGGGTTGGCAGGGTATTTAGGAGGTTTGTGAGGGAATTTTCGAGAATTGCTAAACCAATGATGTCGTTAATGAAGAAGGACTGTAAGTTTGTATAAAATGATAAGTGTGAAGATGCATTTCAGACCTTAAAGGAGCTTTTAACTACAGCTCCAGTGCTAACTTTACCTGATGGAAGTGATTCTTATGATGTGCATAGTGATGCTTCAAAAAATTGTTTGGGATGTTTGTTAATGCAAAATAGAAAAGTGATTGTGTATGCTTCAAGACAATTGAATCCATACGAGGTAAACTATCCTACTCACGATCTTGACCTAGCAGCAATTGTGTTTGCTTTAAAGATATGGAGGCATTACTTGTATCGAGTAATGTGTAGGATATACACGGACGATAAAAGTTTAACGTAGGGAGGAGATGGCTTGAGTTTATCAAGGATTATGATTTAGATATTCAATACCATGAAGGGAAGGCCAATGTGGTAGCGGATGCTTTAAGCCGTAAAACGAAGGTTGGAGTGAATACTTTAGTGGTCGCTAACGAACTATGTAGAGACATGGAGAGAATGAACTTGGTGATAGTGAATGAGGGAGAGTTGGAAGGAATACTTTGTAATCCCCGTATCCAACCAACAGCATTTGAGGAAATAAAAAAGAACCAGGAAAATTACCGAAAGTCAATATATGATATTTTCAAAGGTTTAAAAGTGTTTTTAAGAGGGTTTACAAAGGTGCCAGTTTTGAAAAATTACCGAAAGTCAAGTATTTTGCAATACAAAAATTAAAGTAAAATATGGAATTGAATAGAAACCATATAGGGAATGTTTTGGACAAGTTTCCAATATAGAAAGTTAGTTTAGAGTTGTTATAGAACTTAGTCAAAAAAGTTTTAATTTAGTTTCGGTTTTCTCTATGTAGGAAACTTCGATTTAGTCGACTTTTGTGGCGGATCACTACTTTAACAAAAGGTACATAAGTACTAAAGACAAACCTGGAAATTAGAATTTATGCTTGGTTGATCTTATGATATGTTGTTGTGTTTGATTGGATTGTGAAAGTGACATGCAAGACAAGTTTTATTAAAAGCATAATTTTATATTATTTTGACATTCCATATAATAACAACACAAATTCTTCAAGGTTAAATGAGAATATTATGATCAATTTAAAATTTGCTAATAGCTCAGTCATGAAGAAAGGAAGTTGTTTAAGTTGGTTAGTTACGTAATCAACAAGAAAAGTAGTTTGTGAATTTTTATTCACATGATCAATAGAAGTTAATGAGCAATTATTTTTATACATGTTGCCACTCACAATTTAATGTGTGGTCAAGGAGAAAGTAAATAGTTAGCTACTCACAGTTAATCTATGGTAAAGTAAGTTTAGTTTAATTAAAGGATTCACAAGGTTATTTTTAGAACCACTTCAAATCAAAGATAATTAATATGGCTTGTTTGGTTTTATGTAAGCTTTTATGTGATTTTTATGTGAGTCATAACATTGTTAAACCAGTTAATCACGTAAAGTGTAAGAGAATTCGCACCAAAACTCTTGGAACGTATATAACTTTACTATGAACAATGGGGGGAGTCGTATGGAACAGAGATCTATGACTTCTAATTGGAGTACAAGACGTTGTACTGTTTTATATTTTAATGTGCTGGAATTCCGTCACTATATATGACATAGGTAATACCTTCTTGGAGTTTCTCCCAAGTTGGTGCCCAATAGGGTGATTTTAATGAAAGGAAACCCGTTCTATGCAAAAGTAACGTTTTAATTTAATAATTAAATTTTTTAAGTTGAGTCTATGCACAGGTGAAGAGTTATCAGCGGTTAGATGTATGTTTGTTTTTATTTTTAATTTTATCTTAGGTTTGTTGCATAGTCTTTAGTAGTTGTGTACTTAGCTTTGCTGACTGTTTGTTTTGCGTGCATGGCTTTGTCTTGGACTTGTCCCTACAATGACCCACTTGTTTGTGAGCAGTTGTCTAGAATGAGAAAAGCTACAGGTATAAGTTGGCAAAAGTCATTCATGTTGGGTTGGAGTGAGAGTGCTTGTTGTTTAGTATTCGTAGTTTCTTAATTTTTTTGCTTATGGAGTTATATAGCTATTATTTGGATATTTTATTTTCGTAGTTTAAGTTTTTGGATTTGAAGGGCCATTAATATGGTTCCGAAGTATAATAAAGTTAAGTTGATTTTCTTTTGGATGTTGGTTTGATTTTAGTTTTAAAATTGTTTTGAGGTTTGAGTTTTTAAATTAGTTTTGGTTTTTAAAGAATTCGTGTAATACTTTGATAAATATCTTAGCCGTTATCACGGTGGCGGTAATGCTTTGGTTTTTCCTCTTCAGTTAGGAGTTTTAATAATAATATTTCTTTAATATTTATAATATGTTTTCCAGAAAATCTAGAGGAGGAAGTCAGGAAATTCTAAGGTGTTACAATGTGAGTGATGAGTGAATGTGGAATAAGAGTTGATTACTGAGTGATGAATGTTGGTTTGTGTTGATTGTTTGTTTATCTTTGAGTGTTGAATGTTGGTTTGTGATGATTGTTAGTTGATGAATGAGTGGTGAATGTTGGTTTGTGTTGATGAATGAAGATTAGCGGTGTGCCCTTTTATAGAGCCTTGACGCTTGCTTTAGCGCCCCAGCACCCACCGAGCGTCTTATGTAGTGGCTTGAGAACTAGGTCACCATATTTGATGTTTCTTTCTTTAACATATTTGTGGAAATGTCTTTCGATCAATTCTCTTTTGGCAAATCTGAAGATGATGCAGAGTTTTCAATCGCCTTTCATCAAGTAAATCTAGGGTGTCGGATCTTACTCTTGCCCATTCGGCTTTCGGAAGTTCACTTTCCAACACCATCCTTAGAGAAGGAATCTCGAGCTCAATTCGGTGAGCGACTTCCATTACATATACCAAGGAGAAATGTGTAGCGCTAGTGGATGTTCGAATTGATGTTCGATAGCCCCATAGAGAGAAGGGTAACTTAAGAGGTCAATCCTTATAAGTCTTTGTCATCTTTGAGAGGATTGCTTTAATATTTTTATTTGCTGCTTCGAATACTCCATTAGTTATAGGGAGGTAAGACGAGGACATGTGCTATTTAATTTTATATTTCACGAGAAACTCTTCAAATTCACCTTGGAAATGAGTGCTATTATGTTTGCTTCGATTCATTGAGCTATGTGTTTAACACGTAGCACACGGTATGAAGCGTCTTCTACCCATTTATAGAAGTAATCAATTTCCACCAATATAAATTCATGGCCTCCATGGCCCGGAGGCGTAACCTTTCCAATAACGTCGATGCCCCATGTCGAAGATGGCCACGTAGATGATAGGGAATGGAGCAAAGATGGGGGTGTATGTTGAGCATTTGCGTATTTTTGGCAATAATATCTCACATATCTATTGCAATCATCTTCCATGGTAGTCCAATAATATCCTTTCTTGATGATCTTAAAAGCTAGCGCTTTAGCATTCACGTGGGTTCCACATACGCCTGCATGTACTTGGTCCATGACTCTATGTGATTCCTCTTTATCCACACACCGTAGGTGTAGACCATTGTAGTGTCTTTTATACATGTTACCTACTTGAACGATGTACTGAGAGGCTAGGAGCCTTAAGGCTCGTTGCTCTTTCTTTGACGTATTCGCGGGATATGGCGGACCTTGCAGATAATTCTTCATGTCGATGTACCAAGGATCTTCTCTTGAGAGGTGGTTCACCTCGTCACCCTCTTCAACCATGCAAATATGGACTGGCGCCTTCCTTCTTTCGACAACCTAGGGCATTTCAGTCAAAGAATTTGGGATTCGAACCATAGATGCCAATTTAGCTACAACATCTGCAAAATGGTTATCCTCTCTTTTCAAGTAAGCATATTGTACTTCTTCGATTTGAGAAGCTATTTGTTCCAAATGAGCTTGGTATGGGGCCAAATCTCGCTTCTAACCTTCCATTATTTGGAAAACTGGTTGATGATCAAAGATGAATCCCCATAAACTCGTAAGTTTTGTACTCTTAAGGCCATGGCCTACTCGAGCTCTATGATATAGGCTTCATACTCGGCGGCGTTGTTGGTTACATTAAAATTCAATTTCAAGGAAATTGGTGTATGCTCTTATTTTTGTGAGACAAGTAAGACACCAACCCCACATCCTTCTTTGTTGGAGGCACCATCGAAGTACAAAGACCAACTTTCCTCTTCTGTCATCATTAATTCCTCGTCAGGGAATTCATAGTCCTCAAGTCGAGGTTCACCCGAGGAATCGGCTAAGAATTTCAAAGCGATACTACCTTTTATGAACTTTTGTGACATGAGCTTTAGGTCAAATTCGGCCAACATCATCATCCATCGTGACATTCTGTCATTTACTGCAGGTTTATAAAAGAAATATTTGAGTGAATCTCCCTTGCTTACTATGTGGACACTATAGGTGAGCAAGTAGTGTCTTAATTTCTTAGTAGACCACACCAATGCTAAGTATAGTTTTTCAAAGTTGGAGTATTTTTGTTCGTATTGCAGAAATTTCTCACTTAGTTAATAAATGACATTTTCTTTTCCGCCGATTTCTTATGGTAGCATAGCTTCAACGATTGTGCAAGTAACAGTCAAGTAAAGCCTCAAAGGATGTCTCAAGGTAGGAGGTTCCAAAACGGGAGGATTAGTGAGATGCTCTTTGATTTTGTCAAAGGCTCGTTGGCAATCGTCATCCCATTATATTGGAGCATTTTTCATTAATTTTTGAAGATAGGATAGCATATCATGATCAGTTTGGAGATGAACCTACTTATATATTGTAGCCTTCCTAAAAATCCTCGATTTTCTTTCTCAATTTTGGGTGGCTTTAAGGACATAATGGCCTAGATTTTTGTTTGATTGATTTTGATTCCACGGGCGCTGACCACATGACCTAACATCTTTCCCGAGGTGACCCGGAAACCACATTTTTTCGGATTGAGTCTCATGTTGAACCTCGGAATTCTTTTAAAGAATTTCCTTAAGGCAGGAGCAAGTTCACTCCATTCCTTAATTTTCACTATCATGTCATCCATATAAACCTTTACTTCTTTGTTTATCATGTCGTGAAGGATTGGGGTAGCAGCACGTTGATATTTGGCACCACCATTCTATAAGCCAAATGGAATAACCGTATAAAGTATAACCCCCATGGAGTAGTGAACGTCATCTTCTCCATGTCTTTTTCTGCCATTTTGACTTGGTTGTAGCCTGCGTATCCGTCCATGAAGGAAAAATAAGGTGTTAGTGGCTACGTTGTCGACAAGATTCAACGTTCATAAGATTTTGCAACCATCTTTAATATGAGTTAATAAATGACATATTTTCGGCAAGAACTTTGATATGAGTTAGTAGGAAACCATCTTTCGGACTGGCCTTCTTCAAGGCTCGAAAGTCCAAGCACCTTCTCACCCTCCCCTCCTTCTTAGGTACAGGAACGATGTTGGCAACCCAATCTGCGTATTGGACCACCATGATGAATCGGTCTTATAACTGTTTGATAACCTCTTCTCTGATCTACAGCTGAACGTTCGGTTTTAATTCTCCTAAGGTTTTGCTTGACAAGCTTGGCCCTTGGTTTAGAGGGATAGTATGCTTAGATATTTCTAGATAAATTCCCGTCATGTCCTCAAACAACCATACGAATACATCTCGGAATTATGTGAGAGTTGCTATAAGCTCAACCCTTTCTTGAGGATTGAGTGTGAGGCTAATTTGTTCTTGGCATGTCATTATCGGATATATTAACCTTTTGGGTTGCTTCGATTATTAGAGTTTTACTCTCATGTTCTTCTACAATAATTATATTTTCACTATCATTTTGAATTTCGGTTTGCGAAACAGAGCAATCATAAGAATTGGACGGATAATAAGAACTAGAAGGCGAAGAGTAAGCAAATTGAGACATGTTATTGAACTTAGTAGTACTGACATCGAAGTTTGAAGCTTTAACAAATTTATTAGGACCTGATATGGCAATAGACTCAAACTCAGACTCATCAAACATGGGGCCTTATCATATGGTAAAATCCATGGTCTTTCCTTTCGTTGTGGTGATCTTTACGATCTTGTTCCATTCTTTAATGAATTGGCTTACCGGAGTAATGAGCTCGGTGAGATCGAAAAGATTCAACGTTCATAGCCATATAAACTTTTGTTAAGAAGGTGGGTCAAGCTCTATTCCCAAAAGTATCCCAAACCCTAGTGTGCTAAGGTCATCTGGTTCGAACTCTCCTTTTGTAGTTGGGGAAGTTCTTCTTTCTTCAATGGTGGTGATGGAGAACCCCCATAATTCTTCATCACTAGCATCAAGTTCGATGTTGATAATGGGTTGGTCGATTACTTAGAGTGTCATAGCAGAAGCATTGATAGTGATGACGCCTTCTTCTAGCATGAACTTGATCTTTTGATGGGCAGTGGAAGGGTCTACAGCTAACTCATGTAGCCATGGTCTCCTACAAGGAGATTGAAGGTCGTCTTGATGTCCATTACATGGAACTTGATCTTTTTCTCAATCGACCCCATAGTTTGGTTGAGCTATTTGACTCCCATGGGGTCTCTCCTTGTGTTGTCATAAGCCTGAAAGGATTGATTGCTTGCACAGAATTCCTTTTGTAGCACCCCAAGTTTCGGAGTGGTTCTTAAGGGACACACATTAATAGCCGAATTGTCGATCGAAGTCATAGGTATAGTGAGTTGTCTATTTATGACAGTGGTGTAGAGGGCTTTGTTGTGGCTAAACCCTTCGGCAGGGAGATCTTCGTCGGAGAAAGTGATGGACGACTTATATTGCAGATGTATGATGCGGTTTACCAAATCATCCGAAGTGGTGTGGCTTGGTACATGTAAGTCGATAAGAGCTTTGAGGAGGTCTTGTCTATGCTTTTCTGAGGAGACGAGGATTTGCCAAATGTTGACATCAGCATTTGTTCTTCTTAATTGTTTGATGACACTATTCTCCTCTTGAGATGGGGGAGGTGGTGAAGTGAGTTGAACGCTACTTTGGCCTTAGGCAGTATTGAAGTGTCCGGCTTGAGTGAGAACTTGAATTTTATTGTCTTTAACAGTTGACAAGGGCCTAACAACTTCAGCGACGTCGTCGTCTTCTTGTATGAGAGTGTCATAGACGGGTTGAACCCCATCTCCGGCATATACATATTCGTCATCGCTATCCCATATTCCATTGATTTACAAGGGAGTAGAGGAGGTGACTATTGGCGAGGCTGGTCACCCTATAGGAGCGATTAAATCAAGGGGGTCGAAAGATGGTTCATCCTTCTCGACTGTATGGATGGAGAAGACCATGTAGTATGCAAACTTGTGGCATAATCGCCTGTACTCTTCCCATTCTTTGCGATAGGAACCCTTAGGTATCCGATAGGCAGGAGGATACTGTGGAATAGGTGGAACCAACGGCAAAGGGTCCTTCAATGTGTCCATAATACTTGATGAGTCTTTCCCAAATAGAGGGGTTGTGCACCATTTCATTGTTGTTCATATTCCAATATCTATTGACCATCAAACTCATTCCGAGGCTCTTAACATCAAGCCTCTCTTAAATGCCTTTTATGAGGTGTTTGGGAAGTTTGATGATGGGGGTAGGTAGCTCAAGGACCTCGAGTTCGTTGAAATGCCATTTGCAACGATGAAAGTAGCATTATGAATTGTTGATAGGTTCATCCCATCCTGTGTTCATGTTTTCAATTTGAACCCTTTTCCAACAGTCTCATGCAAGTGGATCTTTGGATGGAGGTCAATCGCTGGAAGTCTTTTCCCCCTATTCAAATATCTTTGGTGTAGCCCCATTGTTGCCCATAGATGTGATGAAAGTGACGGGATCACAGAAGGAATTGTCTTCTCTAATAATGAGGAGAGCAAGCCTATTTAATTGAATGTTAAGCTTCTTTGCGCCAGGCAGATTTGGAAGTCTTCCATCCTCAACCATGTCTTGCAAGATATTTTTGAGGGTTCAGCAATCTTTAGTGGTGTGACCACTACCTTGATGGTAATTGCAGTATTTGTTGGCATCCCATCTCAAAGACCTCTTTTCAAGAGCAAGATTTGGAGTGGGACCTACGGTATTAATTTTGCCTTTGAATTGAAGCCTTTCAAATACATGAGTATAGGTCATACCCAAGGGATTATATTGACATCAACGTCGGAAAGGAGCTCTCTCTTCTTCCACGGCATTGACGGTTGGAGGTGGACGCCCCCTTTGAGTGTGTTGTTTTTTTGTTCTTGTTCCATTTACCCTATCCACCTTCTTTTTGAGGTTTTCCTCGTTTTCAATCCTAATGTGATAGAGCTTTCCGAAGGTGTCTTAGCCTAAGTACATGAGACGATTCTTGTACTTGGGGAGCAAGTTGGTAATAAAGATCTTGATATGTTCTTTTCTGGTGGTCTTCCTTACTTTTCCACGGTCGAGAGAGATATGTAGTAAATCCTTACTTTTCCCCTTGCTTTAGGATTTCAAGTTCCCTTTGAGAAGTACTAGCTTGAGTGTTGCCTTTGTAGCGAGTCATGAAGGCTTGGGCTACGTCTTCCCATGTTGCGGTATCCTTGTCCGGAAGTGAAAAGAACCATTTTTGGCATATTGGCTCGAGAGTCATGGGGAGCATCCTTGGTTAGAGCTTTGGATTTATCTTCTTCAAGTCCATGTAGAACATAAAATCCCTTAAGAGGTACTTAGGGTTGTCAGTGGGCTTGAGCTTGGAAAATTCAACGATAGAGAACTTTTTTGGCAAGGTGTCAGGTTTGGGGGGTCGAAGTAAGCATCTTGATCATTGACCCTTTTTACCACTTTTTCCATGTCTTGGAGGGTGTATTTAATGTTCTCCAGGCTATTCACCTTGTTTGACATTGATCAAAAAGCCTGGGTTAATTGAGCCATGTTGGCGATCACTTCGTCGACCTTGTTTGCAAGATCTTGGTCACCCATTGGTGAATTGGATTGCGGTGTCTCTTGTGGATCGTAAACCGGAATGTCTCTCCAAACTAGTTTTGTACCACGTTCTCTACTCCAACCAAGTGGGTTTGTTTGCCGGACTCGTGCACGACCTATCCTGCGATATTGAACTTTTAGAACTTTCACATATTTCGAAGACTCAAGTTTTAGGACATACAAAACCTATCATATTTGGTTCTTAACTCTATATGAATGCATGATTCATAGTATCTCATCATCTCTTGATTTTTCTCCTTTTGTATCATTATTTTTTGATGATGAGGATATTTTTAACAACGTGAATAACCTATGGTTTTGGTCTATACAATATGCAATCATGGTGTACATGTGACTCTCTAGGTGAAAATGGTTATGACAAAGCTATATTCCCTTAAAACATTCATTCAAAAAAGCAAAACATGGGGTACGTCGCATTTAACGCAGCTATACATGAGGTCAAGTCAAAACCAAACCAAGGTTCTCAGAGGTGACAAAAGTAAGGCTTAAGGTTTCCAAAAGGGTACCATGACTAGGTTGTGTCCAAACTATCCACACCACAATTTAGTGGTTATCCAAGTGGGACATCCATTATGAATCACATAGATCACATGATTCAAGCATCATGGTTGGGATGGACTTCGATTAAGGAGTGGGCTTAGGTAGGTCACCTAAACATCCTCAACATCGGACCCGTGAGGGTGTCTTAAGTATGGAACATACTTTAAGAGTCAGAGTCCTACAACATTATACCTAACGAACAAATTCGATATTATAATTAAGAAATCACGAGACTTTTAGAGTTTTTTCCAATCTCCCTGAAGACTACGAGAATCTCCTTAGTGATGTAGCCAAACTGTGTGACCCAGGGCTTTTGTGACAGACCCACGTGCCCTTGTTACAGACATTGAATGTCTTTCAGTTTGTTACATTATGTGAGTATGTTTGGCTTAAGGAGTGAGTCTAGAAACTCAATACCCAATTAGAGAAGTCACCACCCTGCTCTTTTCGGGAGCTCATGGAACCCCATTAGGTCTAGCCAGAAGGTAGATTGACAGCCAAGGATAAAGTCTCATATCTCTGGATTCGGAGACATGGGTAAGGATGAGAGTAGTTCACGATTCCCCCCCCCCTCCCCCCCCCCCTGCGTATTGCGACCTCTACTTGGTGTCATATGTAATTTCACACTCATAATATCGAAATATATCATAAATATTTCTTTATTATCCCTAAAAGCACATAGGAACGTTGCTAGGCGGGTTTTCATTAATGCACACATATATTCTAGTAGTATGTGAGGGTGATTGCTTTATGATTACTTAATATTAAGGACCATAAGTCGTGTTACTTGATTTAACTTTACGTTATGTGATAGCTTGCTTTTCCGGTCTTGTAGCTAAGCATGAATTCTAGGTGATGAAAATGATAAACATTAAACTTTGATGAGCTCGTAAACAACCTAGTTCATGTTTCTACTTAGAGGTGATTTTAATTAAAAAACGAGCCATGATTAGTCAATGTTTCATGAACTAATTTAAGCTTGTCGATTTTCTATGAAAATTAAAAATCACCTAAATAAGGATTTAGAGTGCTTAGGACGATGTTGTTGATGTTTTCGGCCTCATTCGAAGTACCTTTCGTGCGGTTGTGAGACCATTTCCTTTGATTGCTTGAAAACGACCTTCGAGATTGAAATTATTGAATAAGTATTTAAGAAATTTTTAGTGAGAGAAAGCAGAGAGAAGTTAAAGAGATAATGTGTATGATTAGTGAATGTTGAATGATAGTTGATGAGTGAGTGATGAATGTTGGTTTGTGTTGATTGTTGGTTGATGATTGAGTGTTGAATGTTGGTTTGGGTTGATTTTTTGTTGATGATTGAGTGATGAATGTTGGTTTCTGTTGATGAATGAAGAATGGTGGCGTACCCTTTTATAGAGCCTTAACGATTGCTTGAGTGCCCTAGAGCACAACGAGCGTCTAGGCGCTCGTGTTGAGCGCTTGAGGTTCGAGACTCTATTCTTGTTGTTTTTTCGATATTCGTGACATTATTTCCCAATTTCTCTTCGTTTGCCTACAGTTGTTTTATGTTGTACGGAATGTTCTAGATTCCTCGGTGTACGTGGCCGAGTCGCTTATTTATGAAATGATTTGATAAAATGTTTTTAAATGCGGCTCGGCCATCGGTACTTATCATCGGCTATTTCCGGCGATTGTTCATTCAATTTTCAACCACTTAATTCACAGACACCGGACTTCTTGCAACGTAGTAAACGTTAAACACCGACCTTTGGGTGGGACCAAATTTAGGTGTCTACATTTGCCTACAGCTAACATCTGTTGCAGGCGTTTGGCTATTTTTATTGATATTGTTGTGTTAGTTAAAATTCAATTGATTTTTGAACTATCTTCTCTAATCATGTGTTGATTTTTTTGAATTGTTTGTTGATTTTGTTTTGTTTAGTGATTTTTTTTTATAATTTGTGAATTAATTAAATAGAGAAATGAACGAATATTTAAGTGGATAACACAATGGATGAATAAATGAATACATGCACGAAAAAATGTAAGAATGAAAGAAAAAACTGAATCATTAAATGGATTCAATCCATGAGTAATTGATTAATTGATTGTATGATTGGGTTTTTCATGTTTGTTGAACAAATAAACATGTTCTTTAGTGAGTGAGTGAGTGAATGATTGAGGTAAAGTTTAGTGTTTTGTTTGTTTTAAAATGAATGAACATATCCTTTATTTATGTTCAATAACACTTTGTTTGTTATGCGAGTGTGTGCATGAATGAAAAAGAGAAAAATAAAGATGTTATGTTTGTTATGCATGATTGAATGGATGAATTAGTATGAAAGATTGAATGTTAATAGATTTTTTATTGAAAGAATTAACGAAAGTGTGCATGACTTAATGCATAAATGAATGAATAAATTTTTGCATGAATGGATAGTAAAAAGAATCAAAAAAGAGGAAAGAATGGATGTTTAAATACATAATGTTATTGCCGGTTGAATAAATAAATACGTAAAAGAAACAAAAATATGAATTATCAAATTAATTAAATGCATAAATGAATAGTATGAGTGATTGAAATATAGAAAGAATGAATGAATGTATGCATGATGGAATGGATGAATGAATGTTTGCATAAATGGATGAACGAAAGAATGCCTAAATGAAAGAATGCATGAGTTTGTTTTAATGTTTGGGACATGCTTGAAAAAATGAATAACATGAATGAATGTGTGACTGAAATATTGGGAGTGAATGTGACTAAATGTGTGCATGATTGAAAGATATGAATGAATAAGTTGAACCAAATAAAATGAAATAAAATGGATGAAATAAATGATTTAATTTATGGACGGATGGATGGATGGATGAATAAATGAACGAATTAGTAAAATGATAAGTTAATGGTTAGTTAGTTACTTGTTGTTTTTTTTTTTTTTTTTAATATGAGGGAATGAGTGAGTGAGTGCATGATCAATATTTCTATTTTTTTTCATTTGATTTGATTATTATAAGTTATTGAGCTTCAACAGTTTAGAATACGATTAAAGCTTCAATACGTTCACTCACGCTTAACTAAATAGTCATGCTCTCCCTCTCATTCACTTATTCACCCTAATGTACATGCAATCATCATTTATGATATTCAGTTTGTTTTCTAACTTTTCTTCAATGTTGTTGCAGCTTGTTGTAGGTGTTGTCATTGTTGGAATGAAAAGATTTTATAAAAGGATTTTAAGGTGCTCTTCTTATAAAAGGATCTTCAAGCTGCAATGCCTTTTTGTTGTGCTTATTATAAAGGGAAATGCGTGATGATGGGTAAGTGATTTCTTTTAAATGCGCCTTGATCGTGTAGGAAATTCACGATAGTGTGTATGTGCCTAACTCTCCTTAGTTGCACCGCGATCTTTAGAGAACCACCTTCAGATCTCTTTAGATTAACCGTATANTTTTTTTTTTTTTTTTTTTTTTTTTTTAATATGAGGGAATGAGTGAGTGAGTGCATGATCAATATTTCTATTTTTTTTCATTTGATTTGATTATTATAAGTTATTGAGCTTCAACAGTTTAGAATACGATTAAAGCTTCAATACGTTCACTCACGCTTAACTAAATAGTCATGCTCTCCCTCTCATTCACTTATTCACCCTAATGTACATGCAATCATCATTTATGATATTCAGTTTGTTTTCTAACTTTTCTTCAATGTTGTTGCAGCTTGTTGTAGGTGTTGTCATTGTTGGAATGAAAAGATTTTATAAAAGGATTTTAAGGTGCTCTTCTTATAAAAGGATCTTCAAGCTGCAATGCCTTTTTGTTGTGCTTATTATAAAGGGAAATGCGTGATGATGGGTAAGTGATTTCTTTTAAATGCGCCTTGATCGTGTAGGAAATTCACGATAGTGTGTATGTGCCTAACTCTCCTTAGTTGCACCGCGATCTTTAGAGAACCACCTTCAGATCTCTTTAGATTAACCGTATAGGAAAATGTGTGATGATAGGTCTCTGTTTTCCTTTAGATGCGCCTCGATCGTATAGGAAATGCATGATAGTTTGTCTGGGTTTGATTCTCTTCAGATGCACCTCGGTCTTTAGAGAGCTCCCTTTTTGTGTTTTAACCGTATAGGTGTGGACTCGGGGCTTTGCGGGCCCACGTGCCCTTTTTACGAACATTGAATGTCTTTAGTTTGATTGCATAGTGTGAGTATGCTTGGCTTACAGAGTGAGTCTAGAAGCTCAAAACCCAGTTTGAGAAATCGCCACCGTGCTCCTTATGGGAGCTCATGGACCCCCATTAGGTCATTGGCCAAGGGTAAAAATGCCAGCCAAGGATAAGAAGGTCTCATATCTCTAGATTCAAGAACGAGGGTAAGGACAACAATAGGTGAAAGTGTCCCCCCGGCGTATAGAGGACTCTACTTGTTCTCATGTGTAATTTCATAATCATAATATTGAAATATAACATACATATTTCCGGTTTTGACCTAAAACACATAGAAATAAGGCAAGAAAAGTTTTTAGTTAATGCACACATAATTTCCGATTTACACATCCTTGGGTGATCGCTTTTGGATTAAGTTGACTTTAATCTTTATTTAGTCGAAACATGCTTTTAAGTATAAAAGCATTAAACATGCTTCTAAGTTGATTTTAATCTTTATTTAAGCATTAAACATTAGCATGAAGATCATATAAAACCTAAGATCATATAAAGCATAAAACATGCTTTTAAGGGTGAGTGCCAGGGTGCCCCACCAGCGCCTGGGCACTCAATGCTTTGAGCTCCTAGGCACTTGCCCTACGTCGTTGGGCTCGAGCTGCCTTTTTCCTGGTTTTCACGCAGTGAATCTCCAAAGCTTCCTTATTTCGTATATTCATTCCATAAATCGCAATATTACGAAATTTTATGATAGAATACAAAACTCACTTCCTTAAACCGGTTTAATCACTTCGATAACCTAGAGTTTCCATAAACCGAACAAACCCTTCTAGAAAGTTCTTCGAATCCAGTCACATTCATACGCTTAAATTAATTTCATTATTTTCGTAAATGAAATTAAAGGTTAATTAAAATGAAGATAAATAAAATGAAAATGAAAAAAATGAGAAAATATATAAAATATGAAAAATAACAAAATTACTATAAGCGCATTTCGACCATCATAACTTATCATTGGTTATTCGGACAATGTTTTTTTTTAGATTTCAAAAGGTTCTGGGGGGTAGGCCCCGAACCAGGGCGCTTCACCCCTGGATCCTCACAAATGGACTTGTCAACAGGACCCCCATATATATTTTGGAGTAGGCACCAAATAGGTGAACGACCGACTTCCGACACAACACTAGGCATTTTTCAAGCAATCAATTTTTAGATGTTGGACTTGTAGCGACGTGGTACACTTTGATCATCAACCAATAGGTGGGACCAAACATATGTGTCTACAGCTTCAAGTTCCTCTCTAGTAGCTTGTGGTCCCTTAATATCTTTCTATTTTATTCCTCCACCAAATCCAACAACCCGACCACAGGACTTAGATTTAAAAACCTAATTATATAAATAATTAATTGCATACCTAGTTTATAAAAACTAAACAAAAAAAAATTACAATTAAATCATATTAGACAAACAAGCTAAAGAAGGGTGTATTAAGTGAGCATATTCCATGTCAGTTCACGTTGGCTATAAACTTATTAGTATCTACTAATTAAAGTTAATTCTCATGAAAATTTTACATAAATTTTGACAACAGCTCCCTATAATGTAGCTAATCCATAATTTCTAATTCACCTGCATGACAATTATTTTCCAACTAACACACTTTTTCTACAAAAATTTTGGCAGCACCTCCCTATAAACCAACTCATCCATAATTTTCTGTATAGTTTTGAATATGTGACAATCTGTTCATCATGAGTTCGTAACACAAAGAAATATTTATATTGCTTAGGACAGTAAGTCTTGGTGACTTAATATCGATACTTAGAACTGAACATGCACTTTCATTTTAAGCTTAATGTTAAGTTTTGTCATCCTTGCTAAGCACTGTTGCTATTTGTTTGTTTGAATTAGATAGAAGATAATGATCTATTATATCACTTATGAGTTTGATAGTCAAAATGAAAGTGGTATACACAACTCAGTGGGGTGTTATGAGAAAAGCAAAGAAAGTAAACCATACCCATTGGAAGATCATTGGTTCAACGACATCAGCTAACAAGTCGACACCCCATGTCTCTTCTCTCCAAAGAGCTTCTTCTCTAGCACTAGTGAAACGGTATGAAATACTTCCCCAAATCTACATCACGTGAATAGCATTGGAGTTTGAAACTTTACCTAGTGGGTCGTGGACCACAAGTATAGGCTTCTTGCTGAAGTGCCAAACCTCTTTGATGTACCTAGCAACTGCTGTATCAATTAATGAAGGATGATTCACTGTGAACCAGGGCATCATTGATTGCATACTTTCAAACTGTCTTTGTTTTTCATCCGTCCAAGGGGTAGATTTGTTTCTCACTGGGATCCACACTACATCGTATTGGATTTCCATTCTTGCTGGGTTTTGCCTTGAATCTTTATACATTTGATCAAGACACTACAAGAAAACGAGCAAATAGCGACGGATTTTTGCGAAGGAATTTAATTCCATCGCAAAAGTAGTATTTGCGACGGAAGATAATCCGTCGCAATTTGCGGCGGAATTACACTTTTTTGAAACGGAAATATCCGTCGCGAAAAAATGACAAACCAAATCAAAGGAGCACCTATTTTTTCGACAGAATTATTTGTTTGCGACGGAATAATCCCTCACAAATTTGTGACAGAATTAATTCCGTCGCAAAGTCCCACGCAAAAAATCAACAAAAAATTATGTTATTTTGTCGCAAAAAAAAATAAACTAACACACAACAAATTAAACACCACTACTTCTTCTCCCATAAACCCGATAAGGACCCTAAACCGCCCTTCTTCTCAATAAACCCTTCTCCTTCTTCTCCTTCTTCTCCTTCTTCTTCCGGCGGCCTTCTTCTCAATTTCCAGTTAATGTACATTCATACTTAGTAATCAATTTCCAATTAATCCCTGATATTATTACTTTATCCAAGCCTTTTATCTGCTTCACTGCTTACTCCCTGAACAAGAAACCCCAGAAAAATAAAAACACAGACAAAGAGAGAGAAAACCTACGAAAGTCGAATCTCAAAGAAACCCTAAATTATCAGGTATTTCGCATTTACTCTTTGATTTCACTCTCAATTATTCGTCATTACATTGTAGATTTAGATCTATAATTGTATTTTACTATTTGTATTTTTGAATTGAATGCTAATTAATCTTCAGTGTTTTGCTATGTTTTTTCCCCTAATTTTTTTCGAATTTTTGTTACTTGAGAATTCAATTTATTCCTTCAAAAATTACTTAGGGTTTGTTATAATTGTAAATTACAATCAATTAACAAAAAAATGATTGTCATTTGTTGAAAAATCATAAGTTTGAAGGAAATTGGTGAAGTTGTAATTTTTGTTGAAACTGTAGTTTTGAGGTAGTTTATGAATTTGGTATGATTGTAAATCTTGTTTTGTCGAGACAATTGGAGTTGTTCTGCTCGTTACAGTAAACAATGTTGATGGCTTCCGAGTGATGTATGAGGACTTTGTAAATGGTTTGGTTTTGTGATACGTTTTTCATAGAGATAATATTAGGTTTACTCGATGCATTTCGATTACGGTTTGACTAAATGAGGTTCGGAAACAAAAATCGGTAGCAGGTTAGGTTGTCTATTTACGTACATTCTCGAAAATGTTTTGTGAAATTTGAACCTTAGTCTTTTTGTGGTATTGATTTCCTTGTATCCTTCAGCTAAAGAAGATCTTTCGCTTCAATTTATCATTGTCTCTTTGACTGGTTACCTGCTTTGTGCTCCTAGAAGCTGTCAATAAGAGTTAAGACTTTAGAAGGAAGGGTTGAGGATATGATCTCAATGGTAACTATTATGATTATTTAGTATTCTAGGTTTTTGGTGTTGTGGTTTTGGAATTTTGAAACTTGGCAGGAAAAGGAAAAGGAAAGGTCTCCAATTTGTTCTACTTCGATCGAATTGTATTGATAAATTCTTCACCTTTCTTACAAGCTATTATTTAGTTTTTTTTGGTTCTCTTAAGAACATCGATAACATAATGGTCTTGACTAATGACGAGAGCCCAAAGTTGTGTGCACATTTGGTTTGCGGGAAAGGAATTAAATTTAGGAATAATCTGTGCACGATGTGGTAATTTGCTTGTTTTGTTACTTTCATGGAAATGTGGGATTGCTGTTTCTGTTTCCTTTTCATGGTGCCTAACTTCATGTAATTGATTCATCCTTAAGGAATTGAGAATCCTGGTTTTTTGAACATCAAGGTTGTGGACGGGGCTATATCTTCCTTCCTGCTTCACACCACCTATTTTGATCCAATTAGCTTAAGAAACGAGCCATGCAATGTTGTTATAAGGGGTGTGGATGGTTATACTGGTTTTTGGTGTACCTTAATTTTTAAATAGTTACACCTTAGACATGTATTAGTTGTTTTCTTGACTATACGTCTGAGAAGGTGTACAAGACATCTAAAATTCAACTCGGATGTATCCTTTTCAACCTTCTTATTCTTGGGGTGTATGTGGAGGAGTGAAAATTTTTGTTTGTTTTGCTTGGGGTTAAAAGTTCCACAGTTGTTAACTATAAAGAGCTATAAGCTATTAGCTTAAGAACAGATACAATTTTTGTGCTTTTATTTTTGCTGAGGGGCAGGCAGATGTATTTTTTAGAGATCATGGGGGATTGAACTTAGGTGTAGATTTGCCTTCTTAAGCTTGCACTTGTAATATGGATCGATCTAGAGGGGTCTGTTTAATTAGATTTGCCTTCTTTCTTGCTCTTGTTTTTGAATTCGTCTTGATTTTATGCAGGGCAGCACAAATTTGGAGGCTATTCAGATTATCAAAAAGCCTAGAGGTTCCCTGAGGGATTCATTTCTATACGAAGGGTATATTTATTCTCAAAATTATTGCACAGTGCCTAATTACTGGAATGACATATTTTTATTTGAAGTAATTGTTTCTCTAGATTGGCATAAGTTGGGTATTTGTGGTTTCAAGTTTATTATGCATTGTTTTGCAATTTTTGGTCATGTTGCTGAATTTTGATTTGTATGATTGAGAGCAATGTTTTTGTTGCAATTATGATTGTCTGTGTAAGATATTTATTTGTTGAATGCTAGAATATATGTAGAGCATTCCTTTTTTTAAAAAAAAATTGTTTTTATCTCACTGACATTTGATTTCTTGTGTATTTATTAATTACTTAGGTTTATTTTGGACAAGAAGATTGGAGATGGACAAAAAACTTATGTGTTTTTTCTGCA
The DNA here is from genome assembly GCA_016808085.1 of Suaeda aralocaspica. Taxonomy (NCBI): domain Eukaryota; kingdom Viridiplantae; phylum Streptophyta; class Magnoliopsida; order Caryophyllales; family Amaranthaceae; genus Suaeda; species Suaeda aralocaspica. The sequence continues at coordinate 390,622 of PYUH01000113.1, read as the reverse complement.
TTTTAGTGTTACTCAAAGTATAGGGTTGTTGGCATACACTTGTAATTATTCCTTTTAGGGATTTTTAGCTTATTTATAGGTTGAAATGTAGACTTATATGAAAAATGGGCACATTAGTAGCCATTTCGAGCCCATTTGAACCTCAAACACATGTAAAGGCTTGTTTGACCTTGAAATAAGCCATCTATTTTGTTACATAACTCTGGCTTTTATTGTTTACAATGTTTGTTGGGTTGATTTAAATTCAAATCTGTATAACTAATTTAATTGTAATTGTGTTTTGTAGGATACCTACCAGAAGAAGCTTGAGGAAACAAGCGGGAGTCAGAGAACGCCCGATGAGTTATATTGGGAGGCATCTGGTGGTCGTAGCAAGAAAGGTCGCGTGAAGGGTCTTGGTAGTAGTGCGGACCTGTATTACAGTTGTTCGAGGAGATCTGGATCATCGAAGCAATACACGCCATCTGTATTTTCTCAAATGAAAGATCATTTAGAGAAACATGTGGAGAAGGTGCGGGAGGAGGTGCGGGCTGAGGTTGAGGAGAAGATGCGAGGCAAGATTGAGGCAATGCAGAGGACACATAAGGAGTTTATGGAGCAGATGATGAGTCGATTCGGTAGTTACAGTTGTTCACCTTTCCAAATTCAGCCTTGGGACTCACCAGACTACGAGGGCAGTGGCGCCGGGCAAGGGATGCAAGTGTAGATAGATATCTTGTTATCATTGTTAAACTTTAATGTAAGCCGGAAATACTTTGTATGCATATGTTACATTTGAAATATATAATTATCGGAAAATATAAATTGTCCTTATTTGATTAGAATACATAACGTGGCAGATCATACAGGTTCAAAGGCACAAATACAAATAAGCAATCAAAACATTAAAAATTCAAAAATCCATCAACCTTTTTTACGACGGAATAGTCCGTAGCAAAAGTGCATTATTATATTTTTGTTGAAGTTTGTGAGGGAATTTGCGAGGGAATATTCCGTCGCAAAATATTCCGTTTGCGAGGGAATTTTGCGAGGGAATTTTCCGTCGCAAATTTGCAAGAGAAAATTCCGTCGCAAATTGTTTGCGACGGAAAATCCGTCGCAATCAAGGAAATTTGGGACAAAAAATTTAGCGAGGGACAGTTTGCGACGGACTCCTTCATTTTTGCGACGGAATTAGTCCGTCGCAAAATCGCTGTCATCTTGTAGTGTAGAATTGAAAGCTCTTCATTCGATATTTGAATGTCTGAAATCAGTAAAAGGACATATTTTTCCTCAGTATATCAATGCTGACCTCTGTGGATGCAACAGATTTTGATTTATTTGCAGGTACATACTTTTTATTTTTTTGCATCATTCTAATATCTTTTGATGTAACTCATGACTTCAGTTTAGTTAAAATAAAAAAAAAAAGTCTTAATGAAGAAAGGATGTAAAGAAGAAAAGTAAAGATTGAGCAAACCCTTTTTTCTGCAGAACCATCAAATAGAGGCAGTTGATTATCCTTAGGGTAGATTAGAAGCTTACGAATTCTTATGTTGTCAAGTTGGGGTGACTCAAATGCTCGAACAAGCATCTGGTATGCTTCTATATGTTTCTTTTCATCTGCAATGCACGAGGATGCCCATCAGTTGTGCGGAGTTCATAATAATGTTATAAAGCATTAAGTGCATCCTGCCTGTTGCAATTGAAATATATATGCTGAACTTTATGAAACCTAAACATTGTTACATGGTTTTTTTTGCTTACAAATGTGTTGATAACATAGATCAAGTTGCCTTCGTAGATGTTCGTATATGTTGGTTACCTTATGAGCCAGGCTTGACAGCTCCCAAGCCTCTGTTGATGATGATATATACCTGATCGCACCCAAGTATCATTTTGCAAACAGTATATTAGTTGCTCATGTATATTAAGGTGGACGATTATAAAATTATATTGGTTATTTTATACAAATTGCAAAGCATGAAGTTTTTGCTAGAGATAGATTCTTAAAAGCATGTTAAGGATTATATATACTCATAAGTCATGCTCATTACACCTAGAATCTGTGATGCACAGGCCATGACGCTGCAGATGACCCAGTAAGTAGCTGTTGGAATCAAAGCATTGGCACTTTCATATACATCTGTATCTGGCGTTATGTACTGAGGTGGGAAATCCTTAAATTCCATGATATACTTGGTAACATTTACCATGGCTCTGATAAGCTTTGTAATTTCTTCAAACTTGGGTTTGAGAGAATCGACACGCTCCATAATTTCTGGAAGTTGCTTAAGGATTGCAACAAACTTGGCCAATGAGTTAACTGTGTAAAGTTGGGTGATCGACCATAAATCACCATAATACACATCAAAGCCTGCAAGTTTTAGGACCACCTTTGCATCCCATAAGTAGCTTGATACCATGTCAAAAATTGATAGAGTTGTTGCATGTGCATCCCCACTGCTCGCACACTCGAAAGTAATCTGCAAATTCAGGAGCAGCCCAGGATTTTGAAATCGGGGTGTCAAATATGACTCAATAATATGATAGAATATAAAGCCGTAAAACATTATTATGCACCCCTATAGCTACATAGATTTTAAGTAACCTCGCAAGAGATTTTGTTTATGGTATAAGATAATAGCTCTATCAGTTCTCCATTGCCAGCTTGAATTGCCTTGTCATCGAGAACAGCCTCCAAGTGTGCTTGGGTTCCCTACAAGTAGTTCAAGTAGACTATTTCACTATTCTATAGTTAATGTAACCATTTTATTATGCTAGTGAGAAAACATAAAGGTTCTATATTTTATCCTGAATTTCCGGTTGAATTTTCTTTTTCTTCCCACTTTGTTATATACCAGAGAGCCTTGGATGACGGGTGCAGCACGGTTAAAGATATCCTCAATGATGTAGAGTAGAGGTTTCACATCAATGTCACGACCATCAGGGGCATGTGTAGCTCGGAGTTGGTTTAACATTGTTGTGTCATCAGAGCTTGAGAACAAATGGTGGCCACCCCTGAATCGTTGTTTTCTGGCAGGTACTACTGCACTTGCCATCTTCATTGTAATTTTGTATCTTTTGGATTTTCTTTTATGAACGCGCGTATTTTATTTACTTCTAGGATCTCCCTATATAGCTTATATAGTTTCGATCATCTGATGGTTAGATATTGGAATAAAGGTTATATGAACCTACTACCTTGGTTGTAAGAGGGTCAAAACTACTGATCTATTGCAAATGTTAAGAATTTTTGGATTAAAGTTACTCAAATAAGTTGTTCTTGCTTTAACAAATATAGTCCAAGATTCTCATGCTAGGAAACTTTATTGGTTTTGGTACTATTACTGGATGAGATTGTTTGTGTTGTTGAAGTATCGTTAATGCTTAACTTTAAGCTATTGATATGAGGAACATAATTTCCCCCCCCCCCCCCCCCCCGGTCCCCCCCCCCCCCTTCCCTTCCCCACCCCCCCCCCCCCCCCCCCCCAAAAAAAAAAAAAAAAAAAAAATAACAGCTACACATGATTGAACTACAAACAGGTGGGAGTAGCTGATAATTAGTGTATAAATTTTAAAGAAACCAAACATCATAAACAACACTGAACAAGCTCTAATTTTTTGATCCAATTGTTTTTGTTAAATGTATGTAATACAGTATTATTATTCTATTCTTCACTTAATTCCTCACCACAATTAGCACAAGCAACCATACTACGAATATTATGAGTTCAGTTCATTGCTTAATATAGTATGCAACAACAACGATATATATGATTATATGAATGATTTGTTTCAATAACCCCATTTATGAACATCACACAATATTTGATGTTTGTCCATATTTACAGCAAATGCCAAAAATTCCTAGAAATCCCATTTCAAATATGCTATTTAAACATTAAATAACACATGAAAGTGCAGGATTAGAGCAAATAGGAAGTCAACTATGGATTGAACATTTGAAGTATAAACTCTTCCATCAAAAAAAACATTATAAACTAAATTAAAAAAAAAATTGAAAATTTCAGAATCAAGAACATTATAAACATCATAAAAAGCATGAAATTCGGAAAATTCAAAAAAAAAATATTGAAAAACCGAAAAACAGTAACATGCAGAAATATCAGAAATTCAGGAATTAGGAATATGAATTGAAGGGAATTGATATAAATTGACAAAATTTTCGTTTAAAATAGGAACATGAATCAAGAAATAAATTAAATTCAAAAAAATCAAATTTTTTTTCATTATTAGCAGCGAAAAATTCTTAAAATGCGAAATTAACATCAATAAAAAAATTCAGAAATTAAAATAAACAAATATTTCAGTTGTTGTAATCAACCACTTCTCCAATGTTTTTCAATTGTCACATGAACTAACTAGAAACTAATTTATTCTGAAAAATAACAAATTTAACATGATTACATGAACATTAATAATTCAAAAAACAGATGAATACTAACATGAATTACAGAAACTTCAGAACTTGATAAATTAGGAAAATGCTTTGATTGATTCGAACAGAATTGAATCAAATTGATATAAAGTTATAATATAAACAAAACAGGATTGACGAATTACGAATTGCTATAAACAAAACTTAATTGATATTAACTACAAATTTCTGAATCGAATTGTTGAATCGAATTGATATAAAGTTATAGCATAAACAAAACAAAATTGATACTAACTATGAATTGCTATATAAAGAATTGACGAATTGATATAAACTAATTACGAAAAATCGATATAAACTTAAAAGATAAAAATTAAGAACACACTTTGGAACCAAATTGACGCAAAAAACGTCAACGTTGGTTCAATTTTGAACAAAATTGAAGAATACGAATTGAATTGACGAACTTTGAAATTGCTGAGTTCCCAAGTGAAACCGATATTCAGCTCTGTCGATTCTTCGGCTTTCGACTAGCTGCTTCGCACCTGCATGTATTGGCTTGCGGCTTCGCCCTTACGTCTCGCCTCGCACCTTGCTGATTATCCTTCCCTTTAGTCTAACATTCTTCGTTCCTAAGATTAACTAGGAGTTTCTGACAGGTTATAGAATTCATCCGGAAATTGACAGACTTTCGGATTCAAGTTCAATGCAAAAAACCATAATTCACGAAGGAATTATTGAGAGAAATTTGATATATCAAAAAATAATTGACATAGAGTAGGAGAACAAAAAAAAATCAAGGGGTAAGAAGTGAGAGGAATTCAACATATCATAGGAAAATCAAGAGTTAAGAAGTGAGAGGAGTTAAAAATACACCGACTATTTTCGGGTGTGTTTTTGAATATTTTTTATGAGCACTGTTTACGGCATTATATATACATAAACTTGCCACCTTAAGGTTCTAATTACAGCCCTAATTACAGCCTAATCACATCCCATGAATCGGGGTGATTGATACTGAGAATCTCTCTAATTGAGGAAGTTTCTATATTTACAGGATTTTTTAACACTCCCCCTCAAGTTGAATGGTAGCATCTCTAACATCCAACTTGCTCAATACTTGGTCAAATGCTTGAGTGGAAACGGCTTTTGTCAGAATATCGGCTAGTTGATCTTCTGACCGAACAAAGGGTAGAGTTATTATTTTCCCGTCTAGATGATCTTTGATGAAGTGTCTGTCTATCTCTACATGTTTAGTTCGGTCATGTTGCACTAGATTCTCAGATATTCGTATGGCTGCCATATTATCACAGTACAACTCACAACTTTTCTCGGGTATATACCCAAGTTCCTTCAAGAGTTTTTTGAGCCAAAGAACTTCAGTGATACCTTTCGCAATTCCCCTGAATTCTTCTTCAGCACTGGACATAGCTACTACTTTTTGTAGTTTGCTCTTCCAGGAGACTAAGTTTCCACCCACAAGGGTGAAGTAACCTGAAGTAGATTTCCTACTATCACGGTCTGCTCCCCAATCTGCATCTGTGAAGGCATGGATATTTAGATGTCCATGATTTCTACACAAAACCCCTTTTCTAGCAATTCCCTTCAAATATCTCAGAATTCGGTATACAGCATCAAGATGCTGTTTTTGAGGCTTGTGCATGAACCTACTGACTACTCCCACAGCATAGGCTAAATCTGGTCGGGTATGAGACATGTATATCAGTTTCCAAACAAGCTTCTGGTACTGAGTTTGGTTTATCAACACAGCGTTTTCAAGGATCTGGAGTCTATGATTCATCACCATAGGAGTATCAGCTGGTTTGCAGTCTATCATACCTGTTTCTGTCAAGAAGTCTAAGATGTACTTCTTCTGTGATATAAAAATGCCTTTTTTTGATCTAAGCACTTCTATTCCCAAAAAGTATTTCAGACTTCTGAGATCTTTCATTTCAAACTCTTTGAACATCTTATTTTTCAACTGTTCTGCTTCTTTTTCGTCATCTCCTGTTATAATCATATCATCAACGTATATGATAAGACAGGTTACTTTCGTGCCTCTCTTCTTTAGAAACAGGGTATGATCTGCATTGCTCTGCTTATAACCGAATTTCTTCATTGCCATAGTGAACCTTCCAAACCATGCCCTTGGTGACTGCTTCAACCCATACAGAGCCTTTTTCAGTCTGCACCCTTCCCCTTTACCAAAACCATGCGAGAATCCTGGTGGAGCTTCCATATAGACCTCATCGGACAAGTCTCCATGGAGAAATGCATTCTTTACATCGAATTGATATAAGGGCCAATCTCTATTTGCTGCAATTGAGAAAAGAACTCTAATGGTATTTAAGTTTGCTACTGGAGAGAAGGTCTCATCGTAGTCTATCCCATGAGTCTGTGTGTAGCCTTTTGCTACCAGTCTTGCCTTATACCTCTCAATGCTACCATCTGCTTTGTGCTTATTTGTAAAGACCCTCTTGCAGCCAATAGGTCTTTTTCCAGTGGGTAATGTGCACTTTTCCCAAGTGTTGTTCCGGATTAGTGCATTTATTTCTTCTTCCATGGCAGCTCTCCAGTTTTCACTCCTTAGTGCCTCTTCTGTTGTGTTAGGAATGTCTTTTGAGTATAGAGATGTATTGAAGGTTTTTGCTTGTAGAGACAATTTACCTTCTCCTGCCTTGTTCACAGGATATTTTGACCGTTGAGATTCAAGCTCTGGATCATACCTTTTTGGGGGAATCCCCCTTGTGCTCCTTGGTGGCAGTTCATACCTAGAACTCATTGCTTGATCTGTGCCTGATTCTACCTTTTCACCTTCAGACGACATATCAGCATAATCTACATTCTCACTGTCAGAAGGTATATCAGCATGTTCAGGTGTCCAAGATTCATTAATATGGCTTAATTCTGAAGTACATACCTCAATGTCATTCTGAACTAGAGACTCAGACATGGTTGAATCAGGCATGTTATTGGGAAGATCGGACCGTATAATGTTGTCAGTTTCCTGCATGGTATCGCCTACTTGTTCTTTTGGATCGAGATCACTCAGTTCTGGGTAGACTAACCAACTTAGATCTACATCCTTACTAGGACTCTCCCCCTTAGATCGAAGGTGGTGGTAATAGAACTTTGTTTCAACAAAGTCACAATCCATGGTAGTATATAACCATTTGGTAACTGGGTTGAAACAGCGGTATCCCTTTTGAGTAGTTCCATATCCCACAAAGACACACTTAACAGCCCGTTGTTCAAGTTTATTTCTTTCTCGTTTAGGTAAATGAACGTACACAACACAACCAAAGACTCGGGGTGGTAAAGAATGAGTAGAAGGAATATCGGCATGAGTTTTTAGGGTATCTAAAGGGGTAGAGAATTTTAGGCTTTTTGTAGGAAGGCAATTGGTAAGGTAGTTAGCTGTGGAAATGGCATCAGGCCAGTAATAAGTAGGGACAGCGGATTCTATCATCATGGCCCGGGTCATTTCCAACAGAATTCGGTTTTTTCTTTCTGCTACCCCGTTTTGTTGTGGGGTATCACGACATGTGGTCTGGTGGATAAGGCCATTTGTTTCATTAAAAAGGTTCATGTCGATATTCTTATACTCAGTACCATTATCAGATCGAAGAATTCTAATTTGGGTTTGAAATTGTGTTTGTGCCATTTTATAGAAAGAGATAAAAGTCTTATAGACATCAGACTTGTTTCTAAGGAAATATACCCAACTCATTCTTTTACAATCATCAATAAACGTAACATAATATAAAAAACCATGATTATTGTACTCGGGAGCTGGTCCCCACACATCCGAATGAATTAAAATAAATGGTTTATTAGTTCTACTGTCACTGTTCGGATAAAAATGTCTGTGACTCTTAGCAAGATTACAAGCTTCACAATCAAAAGGGACATTTGAACTAGAAAGATTAGGGAAGAGTTTCTTAAGGTACCCTAAAGGCGGATAACCTAGTCGCTTATGCCACATCCAAAGCTGCTGTTCAATCGTTCCGCGAACAAGCGTTGCTTACCCTGGTGAGGCATCTGAGTAACATAATATAGTCCGTCCTCCTCAGTACCATGCCTAATAATCTCCCCTGTCCGAGCATCCTGAACAGTACAACCAGAAGAAGTCATATGAACAATACAGTTTAAATCCTTTGTCAATTGGCTAACGGAAAGCAATTTGTGGGATAAATCTGGTATGAAGAGGCAAATTGATAGTTTGATGTTATCCGAGACTTTGACAACACCCGACCCCTCTGTTTTAATTACCTCTCCATTGGCTGTTTTGTATGTGATTTTTTCCTGGTGGGTAAATAGTTTTAAGGTCATTGGCATCAAACGTCATAGTGTCAGTTGCTCCACAATCAAAAATCCATCTGGTGTTTTTGTTTGGTTTGCATACTAGTCCTACATGGTATGAGTTGGATTCGTTATTTTCATGTTTTACGGTTTGAGAGATAGTGAGGATGGGCTTGAGGTTTGTATTGGGCCAAAAAGGAAATGGACTTGAGTGATTAATTTGACAAGAATTTAAGCCACATAAATCATTAGTACATAAATCAGATTTTAAGCCACATAAATCTTTAAACTCACAAAGCTTACCTCCTTCCTCCTTCGTTTTCTTTGTCATACCTGATGCAGAGTACACAGTTGCTACTGTTCCTTCGTGTTCTCCGCCTGTTGTTGATGGCTCACTGGTACCCACGGCCGCCGTGCCCCTTCTCTCTCCTTTCTTCTTTCGATCTCCCCACCATTCTGGGTATCCGATAATCTCGAAGCATCCTTTTTTTGTGTGCCTCGTACTTCCACAGTGGGTACACCGGAGTCCCGCCTTCTTATCTTCCCGACAAAAGTTTGGTTTCTCCGTTCTTCCTCTCACAGCAAACCCACCACCAATTCCCGATGATTCCATTGGTGAGGGTTTTGGTGGTTCTGAGCTCATAATTCCTCGCCGGTTTATTTCTCTCCTTATTATCGCGAACGCCTCCTCCGGTGTCGGAAGGGGTTCTCGATTGAGAATATCCTGTCGATCCTTATCAAGGGTCTCATCTACCCCTGTTAAGAACTGATACAATCGGTTTTGCTGGGTTATTCGATTGTAAGTTGTTTTGTCTTCTGGACTGTTCATCGGATTCGGTGAACGTCTGTCAATTTCCTTCCAGATTCCGGTAAGTTTGCTGTAGTATACTTCAATTGGGTCTCCTCCTTGCTGAATTTTGTTTGCTTTGACCATAAGGTCAAAAATTTGGAGTCCATCTTTGGTTCCTCCGTATAGTATCTCGATTCCTTTCCACAAGTCTCTTGCGGTAGGATAATCCAGAAATTGGTTTTGCAATTCCGGATCTAATGTTTCCGATTATCCACGAGATTACTAGTGAGTCCCGTTGTGACCACGTTGTATAATCTGGATCTTCATGGCTTGGCGGGGAGGCTGTGATGTGGTTGAGCCTTCCCTTGCCGCCGAGTTCTAGTTGTATTAATTTGCCCATTTTGTGAAATTTTTATGATTCAATTTTTCTGGAATTTGAATCGGTTGAAAACTCTGATTTTCTGTGGTGGGTTTTTTGGTGTTTAACTGTGTAAACAGTTGCATTAAATCTTCCATGGTTACCGGTTTTTGGACAACAGCTTTGTTATCGGGTTCCATGGTAGATGATGAGTTTTTGGATTGCCGGTCACCGGAGATCGGAACCTGGCTCTGATACCAAGTTAAAAACACACTGAGTATTTTGGGGTGTGTTTTTGAATATCTTTTATGAGCACTGTTTTACAGCATTATATATACATAAACTTGCCACCTTAAGGTTCTAATTACAGCCTTAATTACAGCCTAATCACATCCTATGAATTGGGGTGATTGATACTGAGAATCTCTCTAAATGAGGAAGTTTCTATATTTACAGGATTTTCTAACAAGAGGAAAACAAAATAACTATAGGAAAATCAAATAAATTTGAGAAATATGCAGAACGGGGTAAAATTTCGAGGTTTTACAACTAAAGGCGGTTTAATTTAAATTTTCACCAAAAAAAAACACTAAATGTAAAGTTTAAATAAATGAAATTAATTTAACAACAAAATTTTGAAGCAATTTAAACTCAAGATAACGACAATCTTTTGATATTCTTGTTATTACTAATCAAATATAACGATAAATATTTGATGTTCTTGTTAGAAGACTTAAATATAACGATCAACATTTGATGTTCTTGTAATTAATTAAATTTAACGTCCAAAATTTAATATGGTCGTTATTGACTGGCCGTTAATATGGCAGATTCTAGTAGTGTTAGGTAATTACACCAAAACCCAAATATTCAGAAATAATTTGCAATCTTAGAGTTTTATGATTTCAAAAACTTTGTGACAAAAAAAAGAGAAAAGTTCCGAAAAAAAATTCCAGGCAGAACCCCCCCCCCCCCCCCCCCCCCCC